>LR751142.1:0-25808 GCA_902729485.2 Mus minutoides
CCCTGACAAATACAGAAGTGGATGCTCACAACCATCTATAGGGCAGAACACAGGGTCCCCAATGTAGGAGCTAGAGAGTACCCAAGAGCTGTAGGGGTCTGCGACCCTATAGATGGAACAACAATATGAACTAATCAGAACCCCCAGAGCTCATGTCTCTCGCTGCATATGTATTAGAAGATGGCCTAGTTGGCCATTATTCAGGAGGAAAGGCCCCTGGTCTAGCAATGTTTATATGCCCCACTACAGGGGAATGCCCGGGCCAAATAGTGGGAGGGGGAGGGTAGGGGAGCAGGGCGGGGGATGGATATCGGGGACTTTTGGGATAACACTTGAAATGTAAATGAAGTATTTCTCTAATTAAAAAAAAAAAAAAAAAAAAAAGAACATCCCTCCATGGCTTCTGCATCAGCTCCTGCTTTCTGACCTGCTTGAGTTCCAGTCCTGACTTCCTTGGTGATGAACCCTTTCCTCCCCAACTTGCTTCTTGGTCATGATGTTTGTGCAGGAATAGAAACCCTGACTAAGACAGATACCCATAACTTCCCTTGGGAAGATCAAACTCTCAAGGGTGCCATTGTGCACCTCAGTCAGTGTGCTTCTGGGTGCTTTTGCTTAGCTTCTGTGTGACTTTTTTTTAATTTGGTTTAGGCAGAATCCTCCTCTGAGCAAAGACAACTGTGGGCTCCCCATTCAACTTTTTCTCCAATTAATTTTCTAGCCAGACTTGGATTTCTTGTATGGATTTCAGCCAAGGAACTGGTACAGAATTGAGAGCCTCCAGACCACCACCATCTTCAGTTTCCTTCATCGTGGTGATGTCGAGTACCCACAGCATCACCTTGCAATCTGAGTTCCTCACCAGCTCCAACAGTGCCTGAGAGATGCTGAACTCAACTGTTTCTCGCCATTGGGTTTCCCAGTCTTGGCCCTCAGCTGGACACAGGCACAGGTCCAGCTTAGAAAGAGCACTATGTGTGTTGACTAATATGATCATTTGACAGATTTATTCCA
The DNA here is from genome assembly GCA_902729485.2 of Mus minutoides. NCBI lineage: Eukaryota > Metazoa > Chordata > Mammalia > Rodentia > Muridae > Mus > Mus minutoides. The sequence continues at coordinate 1,015 of LR751142.1, forward strand.
CACTAGAAATCAAATTTGGCATTCTTAGGATAAAATTACATGAACATGGTGCATGTTTATATTATTTATATTAGGGATTTAAACTACTTTCCTTGAGAACCATTATGTCTATGTAATAAGAGACATTCACCTGTACTTTGTACTCTTGTAACTTTCCCATGTAACTCTCCCAGTGCTGTGGTTGGAAGAAGCGTGTCCCCTACATGAATTGGCTGCTTTTTCTTCAGTCATACTGTGGGAAAGGCCCCTTAAGATTTTTTTTTAACTGAGAATTAGAAACCAAGCTTAGAGTGAGATGAGTGTAAATCAGAGGCAAGCTGAGCTGAAAACTGGCACCTATTCAATGGAGACAAGCTGTATGTTAAGCAAGCTGGAAACTTCCCACTGAACATGAGGAGTAGCCAAGGATTCCAGCTTACACATCAGCCTGAATGGAGTCAGGGAGACCCTGTCTTGGCTTTCCTTGTATTAGTTTCTGAAATGGAATAAATTTTGCCTCAAGAGGTAGCCTGGCTTATATTGTAAGAGACCAAGAGAAAAGACATAGAAAGAGAAATATAAGGAAGAGTAGTGGTAGCCTCTGAGCAGCCATGAGGACAGCAGAAGCAGAAATGTTGTCCCAGAACAGTTTGTGACAAAGTGGTGATATGCTAGGCCCTGCCAGGCAGAATTCGAGGGGAGAAACCTTGTTACCAAGTATGTAGAAGACATTGGGAACACTTAGAGCACATCAGATATTCATGGAAAGAATAAAATGCACGATCTTTTGGAAGTAGAAGGAAAGAAAATTCAGAAGGAAAACAGCATGTTCAATCCTGGCTCTGCCCCTGCAAACCAAATCATTCAATCTTGCTGTCTCTTTATTCTTCATCTCTAAACTGGCTGTGATCCAATACTTACTTACCTACTCAGGCTGTTCTGGGGAGAGCACAAGTGAACACACTCTAAGAATTAAATTGAACAAATAAAATATTATCATTTACGTAGACTGGTGAGAACTAACTATGGCATTTATGATCGTGTGTTTAATGAAAATGTCACAAACAATATGTATATTTTAGTTACATTTCATTAACATATGCAGATCCAAAGAACATTATGGAAAATATGCTCCAGTGTTTTGAGGTTAGGAAAACATAAGCCTGTTTAAATTTTTCCTTTTTTCTCTCTACTTTTAGAGTTACATGGAGTCAATTTTAGTAAAAATGAAGAATATTTTTTTAAATATGCAATGAAAGAAATGTAAAAGTCTGGTAAGTTTACTGATATAAATCAGAATCTTCGATATACTCCAAGAAATAAGCTTTATGTTGAAAATACGCTATTTATAGAAGAGTCACAGGTTGCTCATTTCCAGATGTGATGTTGAAAAGCTGTGCTGCCTACTTCAGCTCAACTTTCCTCCTTAATGCAAGTCTGCCCTTGTCAGCAAAGAATACCATTCGACACCCTGAGGGGAAGAGGTGGAGAATAATGGGCACTTACAGATGCCATTCCATGTCACATAAGCAACCACCTGTTAACTTCCCTTTAGAAACTACTTAGTATTGAGTCAAAAAAAATGAACATTCTCTCTATACACCTACTCAATGTCTTCCCAACCATCTTATAAAAGAAAGAACTACTCTTACCCAGATTTACAAGGAGGTCCACAAAAGTTAAATAACTTGTTCCTGTCGAAGACCCAGGTAAGGAGCTAACCAAGATCCAAACAAAAGCCTGGTTGTATATCCAGGTGTCAGCTGGTAACTCTATGACCTCAAAGCACCTGTATCCACAGACTACACACACTGGAGAATGTCTTAGTCATGTGGGCACTTTTCCAAAATGTTGTTGTGGAGGTGGCATAGAAACTTACACTCTGCAGTTCTGGAGCTGTGAAGGGCAAACCCGCCAGTAGATTTGGTGTCTGGTAAATCTAGATGGCACCTGGCTGTTTGACCACAGGAAGGAGACTAGGCAGTTCTCTGTCCTTTTGCACCAACCAGTACAGCAAGGTTATTGATAAGGGTTCAACTCTTGGTCTCCCCACAGACACCCCTACTTCCAAATCTCTTGCCTCAGTTGTTAGGTTTCATCACATAGCCTTCCTTAGGAGACACATTCAGACCATGGGGAAGAGAACCTACATGGAAGATGGCAGATTGTTCCTCCACAAGCATTGTCTATTACTGGCCCATTGACTTAAGAGTAAGCTATAGATTTGAAGCTAATGGGGAAAAGAAATATCATCACTAGGAATACTAGACATAAGAACAGAACACTCCTCCTGTGTAAAACTTCTAAAAGTAGTAGAGTCTGGGCTGAGGAGCTAAGCATTAGGGCATTTTTTTTTCTTCTTGTCACTGTAGAATGAAGCTGTCACTCACTTATTTGTTCATTTTGCCACAAATATTCTGAATGTCTGGTCTGTTCCAGTCACTGGGTGGTAGGTCTTAATGGTGCTCTCACCAGTCCACTTCGAAGCACTTAATTTTTTATTTCAAGCTTTTCAGACCATTGCTCACAGAGATTCAGTATTAACAGAAAGAAAAAAAAATGTGCCTGCTTTGATGCACGTGCACACTCTTACATGAACCCAAGAATTGGGCTTCTCTGGTGTTCCTACAAAAGCACCACCTTTGTATTCTCTCACGCTAAAAGTCAATCACAAGTGGACATCCACACACACAGAGCGAATGAAGAAAGCCAGCAAGTATCTATTCAAACGAAGGCAAATCGAATCAAAAGGCATCGATACCCAGCAGGGATTTGTGGAACGGAGGCCCATTTATAGTCAAAGATTTCAGATTTTCAGGGTTTTTTTTTTTTTTTTTTTTTTTTAAGTCTGTGAAAATGACGGTTCTCCATACATCCTAACTGTCTGCTTTTACCCATGGTAGGAATGGCATCTTTCTCCTTACTAAGCTGAATCCTTTATTATGGAAGGCACACTTGGTAATGGAGTCATTATCCTGCTGAGGACTAAGAGAAAGTGCTTCTTCTTTTCAGTATTAAAGTGCCTGCTCCTTGACTTGGTTATTAAAATGAGGGCTCAAATAGCTCCTTGTTCTAATTTTCCTTATCAGCCTCCACAGGACCCATTTCAGGCTGTCTGTGAAGTGTTAGAATGCAATTGTGTGCTTGAATAGAGAGAGAAACGGAATTAGAGCCTCTTAAGACCATTATATTGTCTTATTTAGTGACACTGTTTGCCTCACCATTACTAAGCAATGAGCTAAGTGTTCTTCCTGAGAAGAATAATGGTACCCACGTTTAACCAGCACTTTACACATTGCAAAGCTCTTCTCCAGCAGACATTCTCCCTTTTGAACTATGCAACAAGACTGGAGCACATTAAGAGTGTGCTGTGACGGGAGCTTTACGTGCTCAAGTGAAAGCTCTCAACCTCCAAAGTCAGAGAGGACAGGCTGATGGGTATGGCACCTCTGGAAAGCGGAATGTCTGTCACAGGGCATTCCAGCTTCACTAAAAACCTCAAGCACCATCATTTCTGCTGCTCTGTGGAAAGAGACCCACCACAACTCCTCACTGAAGTTATTCATATATGAGCAAATAAAAATGCAGTAAATCAGTGACCCTACATTAGAGGCAGATACGTCGATGTTAGTTACTAACTAATCAGTTTTGGAGGGCAAAGTCATTTTTTCAAGATCATAAGCCTTTAGCAACTATGTTGAGGCAGGAAAGAAAGACAGAAAATTAAGGGGACATGAGAAAGAAAACAAGCCCTTCTCTGTAGCTAGCCAAAGCCTCTTGGGCCAGAAAGTCAAGAATTACAACACAATTAATGTCTGCTATGAAGGTTGTCAACACGTAGTTCCCATTTTAGATATTTTTATTAATTCTTTGAGAATCTTATACTATGCATTTTAGCATACTTACCTCCCTCCCCTAACTCCTCCCACATCCACTCTCTACACCCTCCCTCCCTTACTCACAGGACTTGGTGTTGTCTCTCCTCCACTCATCAGGTCCAGCTTGCCTAATTGCTCCTGTGAGGGGGGAACCCCTGGAGAGTGGCCACCTACATGGAGTCATACCCAGAAGTGGGCATTGGATCCCATTACAGATGGTTGTGAGCCACCATGTGGTTGCTGGGAATTGAACCCAGGACCTTTCGAAGAGGAGTCAGCGCTCTTACCCACTGAGCCATCTCTCCAACCTCAATGGAAGCTGACCACATAAGTACTTGTTGAGTGAAGGACTGAATGAATGACATAAGTGTGCTCAAAGCTCAGCTGAGTTGTTACTTTTCTGCTACACTTCAATATCTGGTCATGCATCTTTATAGAGAGGTGCTAGGGCTGTGGGGTGAGGCTGAGGGAGGGGAGGGAGGAAAAACTGCAGTCAGCATATAATATGAGAGAATTAGAAAGTTTTAAAAGTTTTCATTTTCATAGTTTTTTGTTCTTAATTGCACATAAACATGAAAAGGTCTTACTATTTTTTTCTTGTCTATCATTTAATTCCTCTGCCCTCTCTTCTGTTTCCATCTGCTGGGTTGTGGCTTGGAAAAGAAAAGGTGATTGGGGACATGTGGCACTGTTGATGAACGCTGTTGTGTCCTTCTTTGTGGCAGGTATCCAGTGCTGGCTATATTGTGGCGCACATGTGCAATGCCCAGGTGAGGGAGGTATTTTAGGTGAGAAAGAGATGGTTCTCTCAGTTGTTACTGCTGTCTTCTTCCCTCCCTCCTTCCTTTCTTTCTTATAAAGGCAGAGGTTTCATGGAGTGTAGACATTGCACTCTGGGTTCTCCTGCCTTGACTCCTGAGTGCTGAGATTATACATATGGGCTCGGTTCTTCATAAATTAGCAAGGTGCCTCCTTTCTTTCCTAAAAATCATTGAAATCTACATTTATCCTTAGAATTAAATAACTTCAAAGGATTGTTGTGATATTTTGAAATAATTGGAGACCTCCCTATGAGCTCTAAAATGAAGGACTGAAATTCCCTGCACTGAATAATTTGAGAGTTTGTAAAGAGCTTACATACTCAAGGTACTCCCAAAGGAAAAACAAATACCCAAATCTTCCCTCCAGCCCTTTAGCTGTAATCCTTAAATTGTTTTTATCCATTTTCACTGGGGCTTCTTAGAATAACTGAGGCATAATTGCTAGAGGTCCCATAAGTTAGATATGACGTATGTCCTTTCCATACTCCCATAAAGGTAAAGAATTAATCATAAATGGAGTCATTACAATAAACAAGATTGGAGTGCCATCTACTGGCCATGTAAGATCATGGGCCTTCCTTCATAAAAGCAGATACTCCACATTTGGTTTCCACCAACAGATATCAAAATAACAAAAAGACAATCAAAATCTTATTTTTTAAAACTTTGATTCTTTGTGAGTTTCACATCATGCTTCCCAGTCCCACTCATCTCCCTGTCTTCTCAAATCTTTCTGACCTTGTAACATCCTCCTACCCCAAATAAAAAACAACAGAAGCAGAGAGAGAGAGAGAGAGAGAGAGAGAGAGAGAGAATAGAAAACGTCTCACCGTGGAAGCTGTACGACGTCACAGAGTGTCCCACAAAAATCCCCTCTGTGCACACACCGTCACTTAGAAGTGTTCATTACAATGAGTCATTGGTTTGGTTCAAGGTCTCTGTGACACCATCAATATTGGATCCTCACTGGGACTCCTAGCTATCCTGTCCTTTCCCTGTGTCATGGAGATCATGCAGCTTTGGATCAACAGAACTGACCCTTTCACACTTCCCAACCATTCCCAGATGAAAGAGATTGTGTGGTGGGCCATCTCAGAGCCCTGGATCTGGGGCTGGGTGGTAGCAGAGCTGGTCAGCCCACCAGATCTCTCTTGTCTGCACCACCAGGGTGAGCACTCCAGCACTTCTCTGGCTAGGCCACCCACTGCTGCCATTAGCAGGAGACAGGGTCAGCTCTCCTGCTCTCATGCCCTCCTGGATGGCTCTCCCGCACCCGTGCCTCCAGAGCCAGATCCACTGTGCTGCCCAGTCAAGGTATAGAGCCCACTCTCCCACGTGCTGCAGCCTGTGAGGGACCGGACCAGCTCACCAACTCTCATGACCCTGTGGGCATCTTTCCCAAATGCCATAGGTAGGGAGGAGTTTTCATCTCTGAACTTTAAGCCACCTCACAGCAGATGAGTGGCAGGATCAGCTCTTCCATATTCACGCCCTTGAGGTCAGCCCATGTACACCCCAGCCATCAGGGTCAGCTCCATTTCTCCTGAGTACTGCCAGCAGTGAGAGATGGAGCCAGCTTGCGATTGTGCCATATCCAGTGATGGGAAGGGCAGTTCCGAATAACCCCTGGACATCTACATGGTCCCTGGCAGCTGTCCCAACCAGGGACATCCCTGTGTTCTCTAGTGGTAATGAGCGACAGACATCAACACCAACCGCTGCCACTGCATAGCCACAGACTCAGACATAGTCCTCAGACATAGCGGCAGCTCAGGCTGGGACCTCACCATGACCCTATGTCAGGGCTGGCCACTTACAGCAGGCTACTCCTCTCCACCCTCAATTCTCCAGTTCCATCTCTCTTCACAGAGCTCAAGCTGCTCCACTTCTCTTTCTCTCCCATCTGGCCACCACATACTTACACATTGTGGTGGCTCCATCTGCAGGTTGGCCCTTACAGCTGGCCGTTCCCTGGGAACATTATTCATTATTATATATTATACTGTATCACATTACATTTAATGCAGCTTTCTGATGGAGTAAAAGAATTAAAGCTCTGTTGTTAGCTTGTTTGTTTGTTTGTTTGTTTGTTTGTTTGAGGCAGGGTCCTATGTTTCCCAAGCTGATCTGAAACTTACAAAGTTACCCCTCAGATCCTCCTGGCCCCACCTCCAGAATGCAGGGTCTGTGAACATACGATGGAATTAAAGCTCTGCTGTCATTTAGCATGTGCTTGGGGGTTATAAGGACTTGGGACGTGACTATCCCAACTGACATGATTTTTTGCTGCTTGTCATACTAACCAGGTAATCTATTATTACCCAGATATTACCTATCTATTTTGAGGTTTGAGTTCTACAAGAATCCAAAGATGGTAACAAGAATTCTCCCCTCAAATCAGAAGACATTAAGAGATGATGTACAAGAAGACCACAAAAATGCATCAGCAAGTCTCCGGTTCATGTATTCTGTCATCACTTCTCTTCCTGCCCCCCTTCCTACATTAACCTAGCCTGCCTCTGTCATAATTTGAAGTGAATAATCACATTTTCCACTCACTCAACAAAAGAGGCTTCATTTACCCAAATTTGTTCTTCCTATATTAACTTTAGGAGCAAAAACATAAGATATGTATCTTCCTTTGATTTCCAATCATCTTAGTATAACTGACCTCTGCGATAGGCATTGGATGTTAAAATCAAGTCTTTAAACCAATAAATAAATAAATAAATAAATAAACAAACAAATAAATAAATAAATAAAATGTAGATTTATTTTTGCCAAGGTAAATTCTCAGTCCTGGCTCCTCTTGGACAAAAATAAAATGCAAATTGTTAAAAAGCTAAAATAATTTTGGAAATGGTATTTTATGTCTAGCTAATTAACCCTTGCAATGAATGAATGGCAGGGTTAATTGCACTTCTACTTTAACCAAAAGAAAAGCAAGCAAGCAAAAACTAGTCCTTGGAGATCTTGTTCTGCCATCTTGTGGTTTAATTCTCACACTGCAATGTGTTACTATAAAATGTGTTTCTATAAAAGCTGGGAGGTGTACGTTGTATAGCTATGTCAGTTTACAATATTTGTATGTATATTTGTATGTGTATGCAACACTAATACTTAAAAGATGATTGCATTTTGTTTTCAAATGCCAGATGCCCAAATGTTATGTCTCTATAACCTTCTAAAAAAAATGTTTCCCATGCCTTTGTTTGTAAGTTATGTGAGACAGCTGTGTATATACAGGGCTGAAATCTGCATAGCTCTTCGGAATTCTATTTATAAGCCAGTGTACTGATCCATTTTCACAACAACAGTGACACCCTTAGAGAATTCAATCAGCACAATTAGGTCACTTAACTTGAAGATAACACACTGTGGTTCCATTCTTGACATTGCTCTTTTATTATCTTCCCTTGTATTTGTACAATTAGCCATTCCCTTTATTTCCCTCACTTCAAACTGCTAGCAAGGAGAGAGCTGAAAGAAAGCTCACTGGCAGTCCTACGCACTGGTTTGAAATATCAGTGCTGAGGTCATGAAAATCTCGATTCTTTTTTTTTTAAAGATTTATCTATTTATTTATTATATGTGTGTACACTGTAGCTGTCTTCAGACGCACCAGAAGAGGGTGTCAGATCTCATTACGGATGGTTGTGAGCCACCATGTGGTTGCTGGTATTTTAACTCAGGACCTTTGGGAAGAACAGTAGGTGCTCTTAACCGCTGAGCCATCTCACCAGCCCGAAAATCTCAATTCTTTAATCCCTTGTGCAATTTAACTTCCACCACAGTCTTAAAGTATAACCTAACTTGCACAGGACATTGAAAACAAAGAATATTTCTAGGTTTTTGCATTGTTCCGTAAAGCATTACCAGAATTAACACTTCAAAAAACTGGAACGCAGTTTTAAAAAAAAAAAAATCTATCATTTTTCTATGTAACCTCCGAGTCAACAGTGGACTGCAAACACATCAATCCTTAACCAATGCCCTCCTGTCTTTTCTCAGACTTGGCAGCATAAATGAATTCACTAGAATAGACTTCTATTCTGCCTCAGTCGACTGTTGTATCAGTAACCTGATGGTTAGTTGTGTATTATGTCAGATACATAAGAACCAATGACAAATCTAAGTTGAATAGAATTCTATAGGCCATTACCTTGAGCCGGCCTTAGGCAGGCGAGTCTTCTGGAGTTCAGGGGATTCGGCTCTACACCCGTGGCAGTTTTGTAGGTTTGGAGCGAGGTGGCCTAGCTTGGCCTCAGCTGACACCGTTGTTCTGTGCTCCATGTGCAATCTCACTGAGTGCACTAGCTTCACTGTTTTGTTTGTTTTTTTTTTTTCATGAAAAAGCAAACAAGTTTTTTCCACATTAAGGCCTACACTTGGAACTAGCCTGAGAAATATTCAAAGATTTCATGTCTAAGCTCAAATCTGGCACGCTGCCACTTCCGTTGCGTCCTATGGGCCATGGTCACGCTGTCGCTTCCGTTGCGTCCTATGGGCCATGGTCACGCTGTCGCTTCCGTTGCGTCCTATGGGCCATGGTGGTGGCTATCTGGAGCACGGCACTTAAAGCAAAGGAATCCCTGCCGGCTCTCTAAAAAGAAAAACCTGCTGACTGCGGAGTTTCCCGGGTTTACCATATAATTGCTCTGCCAAATGTTCATTTATCCTCCCACTATCATTGCCTCTCCCTCTTCTGGTGAGGAGGAAAAAGGAAAACTTTCCAAAAATATGTATGGCAATGGCCTTAATCCAGTTGGGCCAAGAATAAATACTTGCAATGTAAATGGGACCATTCAATATGCTAGCATTTTGAGCTGAGTGACAACTTGTTTAACAGACAGATTCCATGGCAGATGTATCAAGACAAGCTGCCAAGAGTGGCCTGGGTGTGAGACTAGGGGTGGGAGGAGTGACAGAGACAGGGAGGAATACAGGTTGATGATCCAACAGGAAGTGACAGTGTCCCCAAGAAGACAGACACAACTTCTGGATAATAAATATCAAGACTCAAGCATCAGCCATTAGAAAAGGTCTGAAAGCCAAAGTTCAGAACTGAAGGACAGAAAAGAACCCAGGGGAGCAATGTTGGCATACAGGCCAAAAATGAGGAAACACAGAGAAAAATCCAGGAAATGAAATTATAGGTGTCTTAGTTCTTCTTCTGTTTCTGCAATAAAGTGCAGCATGCCAAATAATCCATAACAAACACAAAATAATTAGGCTCAGCAAGCCAAATCAGCAGCCCACATATGGTGAAAGCCCATTTGTTGTGTCATAAGACGGCAAGGGTCAATGTCTTAGAATTTCCATTGCTGTCAAGAGACATTATGACTAAAGTAACTCCTATAAAGGAAGACAGTTGAGGTTGGCCTCAAGGTTCAGAGGTTTAGTCCAGTATCATCATGGTAGAAACCATCTTGATCTGAAGGCTGGCTGTCACATGGCTAGGAGGAGGGTCTCAAGCCCCACCCCCCAACATTGATACACTTCCTCCAACAAGGCCACACATCCTAATAGTGACACTCCCTGGGCCAAGCATATTCAAATCACCACCTGGGTGAGAAAACTGCACTCACACCTCAAACGCTTACAACATGCATCGGTTTAGGAAGTAAGGTTCTCTTAACCTAAATACCTGCAATTAGGACTCACCTCCCATGATTAGGGATTAAGCTTCTAACACAACTTTAGGATAGAGATGTGAATTCAAACCACACTGAGGAGAGACCCAGTACTCAAGTTAGCTCAATAAATTCAACAAATGTACATTAAAAGCATATTTTATGCTCTTGCCACCATCGTTGGGATGGCTAGGTTTTGTTTTTGTTTTTGTTTTTGTTTTTTGATTTTTCGAGACAGGGTTTCTCTGTGTAGCCCTGGCTGTCCTCGAACTCAGAAATCCGCCTGCCTCTGCCTCCCGAGTGCTGGGATTAAAGGCGTGCGCCACCACACCCGGCTTGGGATGGCTAGTTTTATGTCAACGTGACACAAGCTATAGTCATTCGGGAAAGACTCTCAATTGAGAAAATGACGTTATACGATTGGCCTGTAAGCAAGTCTGCAGTGCATTTTGTTAACAACTGATTGATGTAGGGGGTCCAGTCCATAGTGGATGGTGCTACCCATGGGCCAGTACTCCTGGATGCTGTAAGAAAAAGGAGCAAGGCAAGAAATGGCAACCAAAAGGCAATACTCCTCAATGGCTCCTGCTTCCGTTCTTGTCTCTCCAGGCTACTTGACTTGCTTGAGTTCCTACTTTGACTTCCCTCAGTGGTATAGTGTTACCTGGAAGAGCAAAGTAAAATAAACCCTTCTCTCCCCCAAGTTGCTTAGGCTTGCCGTATCATGGAATAGAAATAAATCCTAAAATAGTAACAGAAAAATTTTAAAATCATTTAATTTGGGAAGAATTTTAGAAAACAGAAAACAGACCATCACAATACAAAAAAAAAAAATAAAAATAGAAATTAAAATCTGCTTAGTGTTGTGGGAATGAAGGAAAAGCATTCTTGTGTGTGTTCAGGATGTTTGCCAATCTAAAAGATTAGTCAAGGAAGGCTTCAAGTAAAACCATGCCCACGGAGCAGACAAAAAAGGAGACTGCAAAGGCCCATCTCTAACACCTGACTGGGATGAAACAGAAGAGCCAGACAAGAACAAAAGCAGGGGAGACCGGCAGCAAGCATAACCAGCCCTTCACGGCCCAAAGTGTGTGCAGGACACTGCACTGCAGCCACAGGACCTGACCAGGGCTCGCCTGTGGATTTTATGCCCTGGCAATCTTTGGGATCATGGGATTTAAGTATTACAGGATGTCCTGATCTAGGAATAATATGAGCAAAGTCTCAGTTGCTCAAAATAGTTAGCTTAGGACCCAGAATTTCTTGGTAGACTTTAGTATTTCTGACTACTATGAGAAAAAAGATAAAAAACTAGGGTCACTCAAGCTGACTTGCCCTCTTACAGTGATGAGACTGTGCAGGTGGCCACTGAGGAGAGACGCTGGAAGCTCAGTAGTGTATCTTACAGATTCTAAGTCATGAAAACAAGCCATTGTGGCTTAAATGGAGTACACACGGGCAGATATCAGAGGTCTGACTTTAGGGTACATTGGAAAGTCTCTTTTAAGGATTTGAATCTTTTATTTAGGGCAATATAGAAAGGTAGATGTGGCCTAGAACTCACTATGTAGCCAAGGGTGACCTTAAACTTCTGATTCTCCTGCCTCCAACTCTGGAGTGCTGGAATTACAATTGTGTGCAACCAAGTTTGGTTTTATGTGGTGCTAAGGATTAAATTCCAGACTTTGTCCAGGCTAGGCCAGTACTTTTACCAGATGAGCTATCTCAATAGCACATACTAACCTTTATTGAGCTGAGTTCACCAGCTCTATCTAAATATTATCTATTCACTGTCCATTTCCCTTCTCATTATACTTTTTAATTGCCACAACCAAAAATTTTATTATTGGGACTGGAAAGATGGTTCAGAGGTTAAGAGCACTGGCTGTTCTTTCAGAGGTCCTGGGTTCAATTCCCAGCAACAACATGGTAGCTCACAACTATCTGTAACAGAATCCAATGTCCTCTTCTGGTGTGTCTGAAGACAGCTAGTGTACTCATATACATAAAGTACTTAAATACATCTTTAAAAAAATTATAATTGTAAATAAATATCAATGACAGGCAACACACATATCCTGTAGGTATATATATATATATATATATATATATATATATATATATATATACATACATATGCATATAAACACAAATATGCATATATGTGCACATATGTACACACACATATATACATACAGCAGGACTTTCTGGACCCAGCAGTGGTTAAATAATGCCACGGAAACTTAATATTATACCTTAGGACTATAATATTTATAATATTTATCTAGCTGGCCAGACTCCAGCTAGCTCAATCTAATTGACCCAATTTTTCTAGCCCTATGTCCCACCATGGGGCTAGTTCTTTACCTCTCTTTGCTCTTGTTCACTTCCAACCACCTCCAAGGCCAGCTGGCAAATCTCCTGTTTCTCAATTCTTTGCCCAGAGACCCTGTCTCTGCCTGGAAGTTCTTCCTGTCTAGCTATTGTCCATCAGATCTTTATTAAAGCAAATCAAAAAGTAAGGAAGGATGTTTACAAAACATGAGGCCAGTGACGGCCACAGGAACATCAATCCGAAGACCTGGCTAATACTCAGCTTGTTTAGCAATCAACAATTGAATATAGTCATGCAATGTACCCCAACATTTACATTTATAGAAAATTTCACTTTATGCACAGCAAACATAACATACTTAGCAGCAATATGAATTTTACATGTGGAGACTTTGCAGTTTTCAAAACATTGAAGATGTTTTTGTACTAGATATGGTGCCATGTGCCTAAAATTCCCAAAGAGGCTGAAAAAAAAAAAATGGTTAAGAGTTCAAGACCAGGCTTGGTTACATAAGACACTCTCTCAAAATAACTGATGTGTGAGTATATGTATGGGTACTTGTCACATTAAAAAAAATTTCTTGTCTAAATTGTCTTCCCAGATCATACATTTGTTCTTCATGTCCCAAAAAGTATTTGCAGAGATATAAACTGTCAGTTATGCATACCTTCAAGTATGCAGTCTTTCTCTATTAAACTTCTAGTTTTAGTTGAACACTTTCATCTTTTTTTTCTTAAATTCATTGGGAATGGCGGCTCTAGATGATCTCAATGGGAATAACTTGTGCAGCTTGACCATCCACCTCACAGTGAAATTAATCATCTCTCCATTATGATCTCTGACCCTTATTCTTCTAAAATGACCAAGTAACTGGATGGATGAATGTTTTCTAAATAGTCCTTAACGAAATCCTTACAAGACAAACTTTAAAATATTTCATTAAGCACTTCATGAGGTTCCTATTTTAGCATCATTTACAAGGTCCAGTTAAGGACTGGAGAGATGGCTCAGCAGTTAAGAACACTGACTGCTCTTTCAGAGATCCTGAATTCAATTCCCAGCAACCACACGGTGGCTCACAACCATCTGTAATGGGGTCTGATGCCTTCTTCTGGTGTGTCTAAAGACAGCTACAGTGGCTCTCCTCAGGGACTCTATCCCTGCCACACCACGTCTCAGCTGCTCTCCATGAGCCCTTCAAGCCTTCAAAACCAGTGCCACCTGGGTGACTTTTACACTACCAAGTTCAGCTGTCAGCACAAGGTGCAACCTCGGCCACTTCTGGTCCAGTTGTGGGCTGACCCTGAGGGAAGCACTTGCCAAACTCCCCCTCAGGGATTCTAGTCTCTTCTTAATCACCACTGATTTCTCAGCTCCAGCTGACCAGAGTCAACTGCCCCACGAATACAAGGACTTCACTTCAGTAGTGATGGTCTTTTGTTACTCACAGTACTCGTCAGCCTCGGCTGACAGGATTTTTAATTCAAAACAGCAAATGGCCCTGCTAGTCTTTAAACTTCTGTCTGACATTTCCCAAGCCAGGCCTCTAGCTTCTACACTGCTCTCAACATTCTTATCTTCCAGCTTCCTACAAGAAAACTCCACTGAGCTTGCAACACTCAGTGCCCCAAAGTTTCAGAGTCCTTCTAAATCCTCCCCAAAATGTGGTCATGTCTGTCACAAATGTAGCCTACTACATAGCCCATTATGCTGGAACCAAGCCATCTCAGCTAGGTTTTCATGGTGACTAAAATCAACTTGAGCAGAGGCTTTATTTCAATCCAGGTAGGAGTTCAACATCAAGAGAAGAGAGGGTTTTTGGAACCTGGAGGCAGAGACCACGGAGGACTGCTGCTTACTGGCTTGCTCTTCATTGTTTGCTCAGCTCTTATAGAACCGAGGACCACCAGTCCAGGGATGATATCACCTGAAACGGGTTGGTCCCTCCTCATCAATCACTAATTAAGAAAATGCCCTAGCTGGGCGTGGTGGCGCACGCCTTTGATCCCAGCACTTGGGAGGCAGAGGCAAGCGGATTTCTGAGTTAAAGGCCAGCCACCATGGTCTACAGAGTGAGTTCCAGTACAGCCAGGGCTACTACAGAGAAACCCTGTCTCAAAAAAAGAAAGAAAGAGAGAGAGAGAGAGAGAGAGAGAGGAAGGAAGGAAGGAAGGAAGGAAGGAAGGAAGGAAGGAAGGAAGGAAGGAAGGAAGGAAGGAAGGAAGGAAGGAAATAAATGCGCTACAGGCTTGCCTAATACTATGGAGGCATTTTCTTGGGGCTCCCTCCTCTCAGGTGATTTTTGTGTCAACTTGACTTAAAACTATGCAGCACAATTCCCCAGCACCGCACAAAAGCAGGTATGTGTATACGCACGTGCCTATAGAAGCAAGCATGTTGTCAAGATTTCAAGGCTGCACTTTCCTATCATACATAGGCCTTATCTTGAAGCAGACATCTTGAACCTCTGGTTCCTGCAGTATTTCCTATGTCCCTTAGTGTCCCCTAATGAAGTATTTGTGTTGAAGACCTATCAATCTGGCACAAGCACCACGTAGTCAGTTGTCTTCTGCATTTTGAGGAGTTTGTGAATTTCTCTAATAGTCTTCATTGCCTACCCAAAGAAATTTCGTTGATGAGGGATGGGAGATATACTTCTCTGTGAGGATTAGTAGAGCACAGACATTATCCTAGTCTACAAAGAGTAACAAGTGTAGTTTCTCCTCTAGGGTCCTTGACCTCACCATCCATGGATAATGGACTACGTTTACCAATAAAGTCATGAATCCCTCCTATTGCACAGGCCTTAAGTGCTATTAGCTAGCTGGCTGTTGGGTTGCCTAGCTCCTCTTGGCAGTATGAGAGCTAGTCCCCAGGAATCTTGATTCCTCCAAGTCCTATATCTGAAAGGTGTGGTGTCTTCAGCAAGCGGTTCCTACTTTCAGTGCATTTGTTTCTCAGGCTGGGGCAATCAGGAGCTAGCAGAGCCTACTCCGCACATCTCCTACTTCCACAATACTGGCACATAAACAAAGGCTCCGCCAGAATTGCAATAGGAAAAAGACAAAATTTGAAGCAAGTAGCCTGATTCAATCAGACTGTTAAAGAAATAAACTGGACCCAAAGAATTCCTGACCTCCTCATGGTAAGGTGGGTTTTGTATCACCATAAACAGATACTGGACCATTTTCACTGCCCCCATGCAATCAGTCAGTATTTACTGGGCTTCAGGCTAAGTGCAGACCTGTAATCTGCATAGCTGATGGCAGGTAAACTGTTTGGGAAGGATTAGGAGGTGTGGCCTTGGTGGAGGTGTGTTACTAGGAGCTGGCCCAGAGGTTTCGAAAGCAAATGACATTCCCAGTTAGCTTTCTCTAGCTTGTGCTATGGATCTGTTGTGCTGAAATTTCCATGAACCCCAAAAGACCACCAAGTAGCGGGATCCAATATAATGATACCAGGGTCTTTATTCATAAGCTCGACCTTGGGGCTTAACTCACCACCAATGCACAGAATGGTTCAGGTAGAGAAAAGCCCAGAGCACTCATCAGGAAAAGGTTTTACAGAAATTGGCAAGCAATTGGTGAGTGTTTCTAACCTGGTAAGCATTTAATTAAGGGGGGGGGAGGTCCCAGGGGGACTGGCCTATTAGATTACTTGAGTTTAAACTTAAGTCAGGTTTTTCTAAGATGGAATCTGAACCCCCAAAATTTGGTCTCGAGCTGGAAAGATGGCTCAGAGGTTAAGAGCACTGACTGCTCTTCCAGAGATCCTGAGTTCAATTCCCAGCAACTATGTGGCTCACAACCATCTGGAATGGGATCAGATACCCTCTTCTGGTGTGTCTGAAGACAGAGACAGTGTACTCACATATATGAAAATAAATAAATCTTTAAAAATAAATTGGTCTCTCAGATCTACATATAAGATCTTCCTGTAATGTAATTATGGACTAATCCCCTGAAACTATAAGTCTCAAATATATACTTCCTTACATAATTTGGATTGATCATGGTAATATCACAGCAATAGAAAAGTAAGACATCTGACAAAGAGGTAAAGATTGAAGTGTTCAAGATACAAGGAAAAACAAAGATAGGAAGCATATAAAAAAGTAGACAAAAGAATTGATTCCCTTCTACAGAAGTGAGTCAGTACAGCTCTGAGAAGACCTTAAGTTCATACTTCAACCCTTAAAACATCAAGACCAAAAATACATAAACAAATACTAGAGGTTTAAATCACTTTGTTACAGCAGTCCATGAAAATTAATTCCCCACATTTATCACAGCTCTATTAGATTATTTCATGACCGACAATTTAAAATTTATATTTGAAACCAACTATTGCAAATGAATGGACATATTAATCAGCTCTTTTATAGCAGATATGTTTTATATTGGGGGAACAGTGATTTTAGTTTATTTTGTTGTTGGTTTTTCTCTCTTTCTTCTTTCCTTTTCTTTCTTTCTTTTCTTTCTTTTCTTTCTTTTGCCTCAAAAACTGGTATTTATTCAGAGAGAGAGAGAGAGAGAGAGAGAACCAAAACCAAACTAAACCAAAAACAAGATGTCCATCCCTTGGCTCCCTTCCCTCACCCCTCTAGCTGTTCCTCGCCACCCCCACCCCCCACCCCAGGACTGAACCCTGGGCTAGGGCCAGGTAGTAGGACAGCCCCTCAAATGAGGTCAGCAACGCTGAGGGACATGTCTTCAATGGAGGTATTGTAGAAAGTCTCAATGTCTCAAAGCGTTCTCGTCTTCTTCTGTCACCATGTTAATAGCCACACCCTTACAGCCAAACCAACCACCTCGACCCATTCTGTGGAAGTAGTTTTTCCTGTTGGTAGGAAGGTCGTAATTGATGACTAGGGAGACATCAATGCTTCTGGCCAACAGGTCAGTGGTAAATACTCTTCTAGAGCCAGATAGGAACTCCCTCATGATCACATCTCATTCCTTTGGTCCTTTATCTCCATGCACGGTAGAAACAGTGAAATCCCGGCAGGCATCTTCTCGGTGAGCTAGTCCACCTTCCTTCTGGTTCCGATAGAGATTACTGCCTGGGTGATGGGCAGTGTCACACAATGTGTCAAGCTTCCACTCCTCTCATTCCTCATTGATGTAGAATTGGCAGATACCCTCCAGGGTCAACTCTTCCTTCTAGACAAGAATCCAAATAGGGTCTCTCATGAACTTCTTGGTCACCTCAAGGACATCAAAAGGCATTGTAGCAGACAACAAAACTACCTGTGTGTTGCTGTTGAGCTTTTGGAATATGAGCTTATGGAATATGGATCCTTGAACCCACGGCTTAACATTTCATCGGCTTCATCCAGTACAAACATCTTGACATATTTGGGGGACAGGTATCTCCAGTTAAGCCTATCAAACACCCCGCCCAGATGATATGGGGAGCTTCCATTTGTAGCTTCTGCACCTCAGCACGTACATTGGTGCCCCCAATACAGGCACGACAAGAGGCACCCATGTAGTCTCTTAATGCCATAACCACCTTTTATATATCGGTGCCCAGATGCTTGCTTCACAGTAATCACTAGGCTTGAATAGTAGTAACAGAGTAGTGTCAGGATTTTATGTGCCCTAGGCATGAAACAGCTTTGGCCACCAAGTCAGGCATCAAGCTAGGATAAACAAAGGACTGCCATGTGCTCTGCCCCTGACTGATATAAGAACACCACCACAAACAAGGTGCCACTTTGCCCATTGCAAGGGGTATTTTTTTCTTTTCAATATTATCAAAGCAATACCAACAAAACAGACATCATTAAACACAGTATTTACACTCAAGGAAAAGTCAAAAGATACATACAAAATTATGAAATGTTTAACAAAGAGTATGACATGATTAACTAATGCAAAACTAAACAAAAATTTTACTTTTAAATAATCAATTATAAAAATTTACATATAAGCAACATATTTTATATACATACACATTTATTTCACCTTTTTATTTGAGTAAAAAGAAGACAACTTTCCGTATTCAAGAGGTTTTTAATGTTGTAATAATTACCTGAAAGTAAAGTAACAAGAAAATATTATTTCAATTAACAAAAAGATATATTTGCCCCTACAAGAATCATTTCTTTTTGAGTATTCACCACTTAACACATACAAGTATATAATATGAAACTGAAACAGTTATCTAAGTTAAAGTAACTGATTTAACTACATGAATCCAAAGACACAAAGTTAATCGCCATCTACTGATTCAGTAAGAATCTGAAAAAACATAAATGTCCTATCACTGTATTACACAGGCATAGTTAAATTAAAAATGTGTGCAAGAAGAGAAAAACATTCTGAAACCAATTTTTAAGTAATCTTTAAAAATGCCGTGGGTTCCTATAAACCAGACACCCATAAACAGGTAAGGATAAAATAATTTTTAAAGCCAAATGCTGCTTTTTAATTAATTAGTAACTTTAACAGACTGTCAGATAGTGTCACATATGACAGTTTTACTTGCATGAAATATCACTGTGACATCCGCTATATAAAGTCAATGTCCATAAGAACCTACAGAGTATGGGGCTGGCCTTGCATGAAATATCACTGTGACATCCGCTATATAAAGTCACTGTCCATGAGAACCTACCGAATATAGGGCTGGCCTTGCATGAAATATCACTGTGACTTCCTCTATATAAAGTCACTGTCCATGAGAACCTACAGAGTATGGGGCTGGGGATGCACTCAGTGAGCACTTGCCCAGCAATAAGAAAAGGATCTCAGTTCAATTCCCAGCACCACAACAAGACAGAGATACAAACAGCTAAAATATTCATCACAATGTGTACTTTATAAATGTGGAACCTTCTCTCTCTTTTCCATTTTATATATTTATTTTATTCTTTATTTATGTTAAACTTAAAAAGCTATACTTGGTACCACAGTACACTGTTAATCTTATTTACTGAATGAAAGAATAAACAAGCAAATAAATTAAAATACCTATTACCAATGACTTGTAATCTTTTATGCTATGCTGGTCAAAATTAAAGGGCTATAAAATGTCATAGGAAATACCACTGCAGAAATAACTTCTCTTATAGTTTGAAATGCAGCACAACTTCTACTCAACATTTTTATTATTTAGCAATAAAGTCTGAATTTCACACATCAAAAACTAATATACTTCCTTAATGAAAGGAAACTGTATGGTAGTCTATTTTGACCACTGTAGCTTTTACATGAACGGAACTATACACTAACACTGACAGTGAAACACTATGAATCTAAAGGATGCTTTAGTAGTTCTTACCTGAAGGAACATAGAATGAATCCCCAGTAGTTATCTTATAAGGTGTTTCATGTAATGTACATAAAAGGTCACCAAAGTTAACATAAAAAATCTATAAAAGTAAAAATAAAAATCTCATTTCAAATTGAACCACAATTATCCTACAGAAACCCTTCAATGAAATACAGCCAGCAAAATAACTCTTCATAGGTGTTTGCATTTTAATTTGCAGAACTTGGAAATACATCTTATGTGGCAAAAGGAACTTCGAACAGGGAGTAATCCTTAATTTTAACTAAACCCAACCTAATCACACAAACTTTAAAGAGAAACTCCACCCAACCTACCTCATACACAGCCTCAAAACACACACACACACACACACACACACACACACACACACACACACACACACACGGGGCAAGGAGGAAAAAGAGAGGGGTTGGGGAAGAGGAAGAGAAAACAGAGGCAAAGAGAACAATTTTAACCAAAAGGCTTTTGCACTGTTGCTGGAGGTAAGGACAAGTGGCCACAAGCTGAGGAACATAGGCTTTTCTAAAAATTGCCAACATCCAGAGAAAAATTGAGCACAATAGTTCCACAGCCACACAGGAACTAAATTCTCCCAACAATATCAACAAACAGACTCATCCTTAGAAAAGAAAACAAGCCGTCAGGATCTTCATCCCTGACCTGCAATCTTCTGACACAGCCAAGCCTGCCACCTGTAACAAGCCAAAATAAGGTGGAGGCCACTACTTAAACCACTAGTATGTGGTACTTTGTTAGGGCAATAAAAAAATAAAATAAAATATCAGAATGCCAAATTAATCGATAGGGAAATAAAATTACAAGCTATCTATCACCTTATTCCATGAAGAATGATTATTATCAAATGACTAAAGATAAAAAATACTGATAAGATTACAGAGAAGGTGAACATTTCTATCCCATTGGCACAAATGTAACTGTGCTACCCTATAGAAAATACCACAGCTACAATATGATCCATGCACTGAATAAATACTGAATATGTAAGAAAGAAAATCTTATCACTTGTGTCATCAAATAAAACTAGAGCTCTTTATGTTATGTAATATCAGCCAAACACACACAAGCTCACATGTACCATACACCCACACAAACACTCCAGGAATATTGAGTTAATCTTAATGAGTACTAAGTCACAGGTAGACAAATGGAAACAAAGTTCTGAAACACAATAAGAATAAACAGAAAAGAATACTCTGGACATTTTTAAAGCAGTAAGAAACATTTTTAAAAATATTGTCCTTTTTTTTGAGATTAAATTCTATCATTTCTCCCTTCCCTTCCCTCACTTCAAACCCTCCCATTCATTATTCCTCCTTGCTCTCTTTCAAATTCATGTCTTCCTCCTTTCTTATTACATGCAAATATGTATATTATATACATATATGTAACAGTAGTTGATTAATCTGCTCTAATTACCCAGAGGCGGCAGCCCAGGTTCCTCGCTACTAGCCCCAACATGAGTATTGGCTAACTTCCAACAGATTTAATAAATGGAAGATTTCTTTGTGCAGTGTAATTATGAGATTTCCCTACTAAGTAAATAGCATTTTAATGTATCATCAGTTGTACTTCAGAGAAACAGAAGTCAGTGGAGATGTATACCCACCAATATATCTTGGCCAACATGCTGTTTTCCTTTCTCTGCATAGGGTCCTAAAAGCAATTTTCCAGTAGAAAAAAATGTTGTATCCAAGGTTTTAAAAACTTTCAAACCATGTTGCTCAACAAAAAAGTTGTATGTATCTTGTGGTCTTATAAGATCTAGGGGGAAAATAATAATACACATATAAAACACTCACAAACTCAACATGTGTAACATCCTGTGGCTCAGCATTTGGGGAACTGAGGTAAAAGGACTCCAAACTGCAAGCCCAACTGGTTACACACGGGAAACCCTACTGTAATAAGAGCTCAATGACACGTACATGTTATTATTGTATACTGTATATTCTAATATTATCTGTAATAATAGACAGGCAGATAGGAGATCACTGACTCTGGAAATAGAATGCCAAAGGTCACATTCGACCTGGACTATAAGCTGCATGATTCTCGACTATTTAATCTCTCCCTCTAAGCTTTGATTTCTTTCTTTTAAAAGGTATGTATTAAACGTATTCTGTGAATGCATGAGAAGGGAAGAATGACTGGCACAAACTAAACACTCTGTAATTTATCTCACCCTAACACTAATGCTACCATGGAAACTAATATTAGGGGGGGACACGATAATGACCTCCATGTCTTTACAAAGCTTAACATGATCCAAAATAAAAATGTATCATCACAATGACGAGCAGGGTTTGGTTCACTTGATGATTAAACAGAAACATTTCTACTTAGTTAAGTAAACACTACAAAAAAACAAAATATAAGGTTTGGCTAAATAATCACTGTCTCATTTCAGGTTTCCTTTGCACTTAGAAACTTTCCAAGCCTCTTAATACATTATCATCAGCTTCCAGTCCTCATTACTAGATATTTGACAATGTTAAGGGTCACATATACAATGCAATAAAGAAAATGCATAACTATTAAAACAGATAAAAGTTGAAAACAAACACCTTTAACGCCAGCACTCGAGAGACAGAGACAGACAGATGAGTTCCAGACCAGCCTACTCTACAGAGTGAGCCCAGGCAACCAGGGCCACACAGAGAAACCCTATCTTGGGAAGTGAGGGTTCACACAGAGCAACAAAATTTTGAAAACACAATTTTCCTAGCCTGGAAAAGCTCAAATTATGTTTTCACACTGAACAATCCTTTCTGTATTTTGCCCTCACTGCCTTGTATCGAGAGAGACTAACTCTGTTAAGAGTTTATCTAAAGATGATAAATGTAAAATAGTTCACAGAAAACCTTAAGTGGCAATACCATCAGTGACCTGTAGGTTAACCAACCTGTTTGACTTGGAGGAATAGTTGTTACCATTTCTGTGGTCTGAACAAAAATCTCCCCAGAGGCTCACAAAGCCCATATATTTGAATGCTTAGTCACCCAGGAGTGACAGTATTTGAAGATTAGGAGATGTGGCCTTGTTGGAGGAAGTGTGTCTGGGGGGCAGGTGGCTTTAAGGCTTCAAAAACCAATGCCAATGCCAGTGTCTCTCTTTGCCTGCAGATCAGGATGTAGGCTCTCAACTTCTCCAGCACCATGCCTGCCAGCCTTGCTACCATGCATGCCACCATGATAATGGCCTAACCTGTAAAACTGTGAGCAAGATGCCAACTGAATGCTCATTTACAACAGCTGTCTAGGTGTCTTAAGACAGGGTTTCTATTCCTGCACAAACATCATGACCAAGAAGCACTTGGGGAAGGAAAGGGTTTATTCAGCTTACACTTCCATACTGCAGTTCATCACCAAGGAAGTCAGGACAGGAACTCAAGCAGGTCATGAAGCAGAAGCTGATGCAGAGGCCATGGAGGGATGTTCCTTACTGGCTTGCTTCCCCTGGCTTGCTCAGCCTGCTCTCTTATAAACCCAAGACTACCAGCCTAGAGATGGTACCACCCATAGGGGGCCTTTCCCCCTTGATCACTAATTGAGAAAATACCTTATAGTTGGATCTCATGGAGGCATTTCCCCAACTGAAGCTCCTTTCTCTGTGATAACTCCAGCCTGTGTCAAGTTGACACACAAAACCAGCCAGTACACTAGGGTATTTGTCTCTCCACAGTCACAGTCCTTTCAGTTAGTAAGAGAAATACTTTCTATATGTAAGTACTGCTTCATCAGCAAACACTCAAGAACCCCCTAAACCCCTATACTACTATATTCCTTAGAATTATGTATAGCCTCTCAGAAACTAAATGTTTACTGTCTATGTAATACAGCATGAGGCGTCTAGGCTCTTAATATTAAAGTGAATATTTGATTGGGTGACTGATGCTATTATCATTCATGTTCACAAAGGTTTCACGTCCCAGATGCCATTATTGGTGTCCAGAGGTTCAGAATATAGTGTGTGCCCTAGTTCTGCATGGAGCATATACTGGGGCAGATCAGTTAAATTTCCATAATTTCTCATAAAAAGCTCTTCATGTATCTTCTCACTTATAGACTCCCTGGGCTTGCTAAAGGAAATAACACAATTGATAGGTAGTAGCACCACTTGACTTCAGAATTAAGGCTACAAACACACGATACTGTATTTGACAGCAACGCTCATCCTTAATTATTCTCGTGGAGGCTGGGTATTGGAATACATTTTAGTGCTGAGAGACGGGGAGAGAAGAGAAGGAAGGATGAGGCAAAGGGGAACAGGAAGAGGAGGGAGGAAGAAGAGTGAGCACGTAGACACAAACCAATCATGCAAGAGTCTGTTATATTCAGAATCATTCCTGTGCTTACCCATTGGGACAATCTCTCTTGTTTCTGGGTCCTTTGCAAGTGTTGCCTGAAAGGGATCTCCCAGAGGTATATCCAGAGTCAACTCTATCTTAGTCTCTGTAAAACAAATACCACTGAAATGAACATACTTACTTAAAATTAGTCTCCATTAAAAAAAATCAGTATAGAAGGCACACTACCCAATTCATTCTATGAAGCCACAATTACTCCGATACCTAAACCACATAAAGACACAACAAAGATAGTGAACTTCAGACCAATTTCCCTTATGAATATCGACGCAAAAATACTCAACAAAATTCTCGCCAACCGAATCCAAGAACACATCAAAACGATCATCTATCATGACCAAGTGGGCTTCATCCCAGGAATGCAGGGATGGTTTAATATACGGAAATCCATCAACGTTATACACTATATAAACAAACTCAAAGATAAAAACCACATGATCATCTCCTTAGATGCTGAGAAAG
>LR751142.1:28739-150833 GCA_902729485.2 Mus minutoides
AAAAAAAATCAGTATAAAATATAATTGGAGACATATAAGTTGTAAAGGAAACTGATAAGGACTTAACAACTACTTTCTGTTCATAAGTTAGCACTCTAATAAACAAAAATTCAAATGCTAAGACATGATTCAATGTAAAGCCAAAACCTCTGTGAGACATGTCAACTCTTGATTTCAAAGACTAACTGGTGATTTGCATATTCCCTCAGAGCTGCAATTATAAAAAAATTGTTAAAAAGTTCATTAAATGTCTACAGCAGCCATACTTTAAATATAGAAAAGGTTCATATGACTGAGGAAATATTTATACTATAGTTATTTTTATAAGAAGAGAATTGTCTTATGTTCAAAATGGGAGTATGCACAGTCATCTATAGGATGGAACACAGGGGCCCCAATGGAGGAGCTAGAGAAAGTACCCAAGGAGCTGAAGGGGTCTGCAACCCTATAGGTGGAACAACAATATGAACTAACCAGTACCCCCAGAGCTCGTGTCTCTAGCTGCATATGTAGCAGAAGATGGCCTAGTTGGCCATCATTGGGAAGAGTTGCCCCTTGGTCTTGTAAGCATTATATGCCCCAATACAGAGGAACGCCAGGGCCAAGAAGTGGGAGTGGGTGGGTAGGGGAGCAGGGAGGGGGGAGGGTATAGGGAACTTTCGGGATAGCATTTGAAATGTAAATAAAGAAAATATCTAATAAAAAAAAAGGCAAAAAAATGGGAGTATGGCATTAAAAAGTGAGTTTTACGGATGAGAATATTATGTCTGAAGTTTTAACAAGTATGAAATTTAAGTTATGAGAGAAACAGTTTCCTACTTTCATGGCTTTTGAGACGGGTCTGTTTCTTGGTAACTCTTTTGTTGACTTTGCCAGGGTTTCTTTGTGTCCGTATTTTGATGGGAACTGAAGCTGGGGATATTATTTCAAGCACAGGTTGTCCTAAAATTTAAGAAAAAAAAAAAAAAGGCAAATATAACATTTCTGGGGACATCAAAAGCTTAAAGCAAAACATTAAATATATTATATTTCATTTCAAAGTACCTAGGGAAATATCACTACATGCTATAGCTGTTAAAATGACAAAAGTCCTAACCAATTTCAACTGAGTCTCTTACACTCTAAGTCCAGAAGCACAGATGAAATAAGACCCAAGGACTTGTTACTCAGCTGAAATAGTTTTCAGTGGAGGGTTAAAAACAACAACAACAACAACAACAACAACAACAAAAGGAAGCTGCAGAAACTAGTAATGAATGGAAAGCAGCAAACCACATAGAAGAGCCCTTTAACATGACTACATCCACCTATATAGGGAAGTAACTTCAACATCTAGCTCCTTGCTAACTCGTTATAAAGAGAAGAGTTGCTAAGAATGAGAAGGTATCATCTCCATCAGATATTAATTTTCTCATGTCTTACTATGTTTCACTTTGGGCTGGAAGGCTGATTCGCCGGAAAAGACTTTGTACTGCTCTTATAAAGGGCCAGCCTTGAACTGTCAGCACCCATTCGGGGCGCCTCACAAGCTCCTGGTCACTCCAGCTCCAGGGGACTCCAATGCCTCTGCCTCCATGCACATCCTCACACCTACCCACACACGTATAAATAAAATAAAATCACCTTAAAAAATAATTCACTTTTCACAATTAGAAACTTCAGATATCTAAAGGGCAATGTCTACAAAATCAGTCAAATAAAATAGCCAGTCACAAAAGAGAAACAAAATCAGCATTTCTATAATAATGAGACAAACCTGAATTTGAAATCTATTCTTAAATGTGCTTATGTGGGGGGAGGGGGGTAATGAGGTAATGTATATAAATGTGTAGAATAAGGCCACTCATATGATAAGTTGGAGTAATAATTCCTTCATTTAGGAGAAATTATACTCTGAATTAGGTCTTACCCGACGAGCTTTCTTGAAAATCTATCCGTTCCCCTCGCCAATACTCCAGAGGTTTGAAACGTGTTCTATTAGATCGACGAACATTTGGTGTGTTGGAGGGCAGTACTGTCAAAAATTAAACATTCAATAAACAAAGTCAAAATATTCAATAAACATAGTAGAAAGATGCATGTCAACTTTTAGAACATAATGTTTCAATTAAGAGGCAAAAATCATTTCTAGATGTCTGTACAAATAAACAAAAGTCCATAAAAAATGAGGCCTCTGCATTGACCAAAAAATAAAAATTGGATAATACCCATGTGTGAGAATATTAATGATATTATCTTATCTGAACAAGGCTACACTTCATATATTAACCAGATTCATTGTTATAATTTGAGATTACATTAGTTTGTGACTACTGTTAACCTACAGAACCACCTCTTCCAGGGACTCCCAGTCAGAACATTTGGCTCCATCCCAGGCGCATGAAGTTTTATCTTCCTTCCTGCTTTCTGGACTCTCTAGACCTGCTGCAGCCTGCCCACCTGAGAAAGGCCTCCCAGCCCATTCCTAACCCTCGGGCTCCCATCTTCTGGTACAGATAGTTCTTCCTCATCACACCTCTCAGCCTTTCCATCTAGCCTGTCTCCAGTCCTTTGACATCTCAGGGACCCACAGAACATCTACAGGAACACCAGTTACCACACTTAGCTGGGAATCAAGGATCCCAAAGAAATCACACTTGGCGAGGACCC
Source organism: Mus minutoides (assembly GCA_902729485.2). Classification (NCBI taxonomy): domain Eukaryota; kingdom Metazoa; phylum Chordata; class Mammalia; order Rodentia; family Muridae; genus Mus; species Mus minutoides. The sequence continues at coordinate 31,389 of LR751142.1, forward strand.
AGAGTGGGCAATAGCAAGCAAGACAAGAATATCCACCATGTAACAAAGACAAAACAGATAGCTATGCAAGAAACACTTCAAAAGTCGTAACTTCAGAAGCCACAAAAACAAACATGAATAACCAAGATGCTTCTTCCAGAAGACTGCAACTCTGTGGTAACAGACCCCAGGAAAAACATTTCGGCTGAAGCACAGCAAAGGACTGCAAAATAGCAGTAAACAAATATGCTCAAAGACCTTAGAGAGGATATAAATAATTGTGTTAATGAAGATCACGAAAACACAAAGAAATGAATAAAATCATGAGAACAAGTCAAGATACACGAAGGTAGAATTTAACAACAACAAAAAAATAATCAGTAAAGAAAACACAGACAAAAGTACACAAAAGTATACTACTCAGCTATTAAAAACGATGAATTCATGAAATTCTTAGGCAAATGGATAGAACCAGAAAATATCATCCTGAGTGAGGTAACCCAATCACAAAAGAACACACATTATATGCACTCACTGATAAGTAGGTATTAGCCCAAAAGCTACAAATACCCAAGATACAATCCACAGACCACATGAATTCAAGAAGAAGGAAGACCAAAGTGTGGGTGCTTCTGTCTTTCTTAGAAAGGGGAACAAAATACTCACAGCAGCAAATATGAAGTCAAAGTGTAGATCAGAGACTGAAGGAAAGGCCATCCATCCAGAGACTGTCCCACCTGGGGATTCATCCCATATACAGTCACCAAAACCCAACACTATTGTGGATGCTAGGAAATGCTTGCTGAAAGGAGCTTGATATAGCTGTCTCCTGAGAGGCCCTGCCAGAGCCTGACAAATACAGAGGCGGATGCTCATAGCCAACCATTGGACTGAGCACAGGGTCCCCAATGAGGAAGTTAGAGAAAGGACTAAAGGAACTGAAAGGATTTGCAACCCCATAGGAATAACAACAATATTAACCAACCAGTAACTCCATAGCTCCCAAAGGCTAAGCCACCAACCAAGGCTCCACTTGCATATGGAGCAAAGGATGGCCTTGTCAGGCATCAATGGGAGAGGTCCTTGGTCCTATGAAGGCTCTACAGAAACCCCAGTATAGGGGAATTGAGGGCAGGGAGGCAAGAGTGGGTGGGTGGGTGGGTGGAGGAACACCCTCATAGAAGCAGGGGGAGGGCATACCATTTGAAATGTAAATAAAGAAAATATCACCCCCCCCCAAAAAAAAATATATATATATATGTATCAATGAAACACACCAGAGAGACTCTCAAGTACTGAAGGAAACAGAACAAATAGCTCAGTCAAAGAACGTGTTAAATTTTAAGAAACCCAGATATGAACACCCGGGAAACATGGGACACTATGAAAAGACCAAACCTATGCATAGTAAGTGTAAAGGAAAGAGATGAAACCAAGATCAAATGCATAAAAAATATATTTTTAACAAAATCATAGAAAAACACTTCCCAATCTAAAAAAAGAAATACCTATCAAGATATGGGACCAGGAAAAAAAAAAAATCAAACCAGAAGCCTCTAAGAAATTAAGTTTTTGATATATACAACCTACCAAAGTAAAACTGAGATTAAACAATGTAAATGGATATATAACAAGTAAATTAGAAGCGATAACTAAGACTCTCCACCACCCTCCAAAAAGGACAGAAAAACAGCCCAAGGATAGATGGATGCAGAATCCTACCACAAATTGAAAGAACTAACAGCAATATTGTTCAAATTATTCCACAGAATAGAGACTAAAGAACTGTTTCCCTAGTTGGTTCTACAAAGCCAATATTATCCTGATAGCAAAATTATACAAAGACCCAAACAAGAAAGGGTTACAGACCAAACATCCTTTATAAACATAGATGCAAGAATCTCAATAAGCCAGGCTTGGTGACGAATGCCTTTAATCCCAGCACTTGGGAGGCAGAGGCAGGAGGATTTCTGAGTTCAAGGCCAGCCTGGTCTACAAAGAGAGTTCCAGGACAGTCAGGGCTATACAGAGAACCTTGTCTCTCAAAAAAAAAAAAAAAAAAAAAAAAAAAGAATCCTGAATAATAAAAGAACTTCTAGAGAGATCCCCACCCCAGACTTCAGGTTGCACTACACAGAGCTACAGTGATATAAACAGCATGGTACTGGTATTAAAAACAGACACACTGATCAATATAATGAAATGGAAACCCAGTCATAATTTCACTCACCTATGGTCACATGATTTTGACAAGCCAAATATACACAATGGAAAAAAGACAGCATCTTCAACAAATGGTGCTGGTCAAAATGGAAGCTACATGTACAATGAAAATAGATGTTGGACTGCAATACAGCTCCACTTAGAATGTACCAAAGACCTCAATATAAGACCAGATCCTCTGAATGTGGCAGAGTGAGGAATAGGCTTGAACTCATTAGCACAGGAGAAGCCTTTCTGAACAAGGCATCAAAGCACAAGGACTAAGATTGTGGTAGTTTAAATGAGAATGGCTCAAAGGCGCATATATTTTGAATGTTTTGTTCCCAGTTGTTTAGAAAAGAGGAAGTGTGTCACTGGAGAGTGAGCTTTGAGATTGCAAAAGCCCTAGTTCAAAAGCCCAGGCCCAGTCTTGTTCTCCTCTGACTACACCCTATGAATCAGGATGTAAGCTCTCAGCAACTGCTCCAGCACCATTCCTGACCTGCTTGCTCTCATACTCCCCACCATCATGGAAATGGACTATTCCGTTAAAATGTAAGCAAGCCAGCCCCCAAATAAATGTTCCTGTTTATAAGTGGCTTCAGTCATGATGCTTGACACAACAATAGTACAACAGCTAAGTCAAAGTCCAGTAATTAATAAATAAGTTCTCATGAAAGCGAAAAGCTTCTATATGGCAAAAGACACAATAATTTGAGCATAGCTGCAGTTAACAGAATAGGGTAAAAAAAAAACTGTATCAATTATACATCTGATAAAGGGTAGAATACATTAAAAAAAACTGAACATTAAGAAAACAAATTAACCCAATTTTAAAAATGGGTATACAATTAAAATGTTCTCAAATGATAAAACACAAATGGCAAAGAAATACATCCTTAACCATCTAGAAAATGCAAATTAAAACTACTTTGCAATTTCATCTAAACTCCAGTCAGAATGGTCAAGATCAATAAAACAAATGGCAGCACATGCTGGCATGGATGTGGAGAAGGGGGAACACTCCTCCATTGCTGGTGGGACTGCAAAGCTGTACAGCCACTATGAAATTCAAGAAGGAGGTTCCTCAAAAGACTGATCCAGCCATACCACTCCTAGTTATAGCCCCAAAGAACCATATCTCACTACAGAGGCACTTGCTCATACATGCTTACTGCTTTTCTTTTCATAATAGCCAGAAATTATGAGCAGCCAAAATGTCCATCTACTGATAGACAGTTAAGGGAAACGTGGAATTTTTACAATGTGATATTATTCAGTTGTTAAGAAAAATAAAAGTTACAAGTAAACAGATAAAGCTAGAAATAATCATCCTGAATGAAGTAACCCAGACCCAAGTAAACTAAGATTATGTGTTTTCTTTTATATGGTTGTTGGTTTTCCACATATCTGATTCAACCCAAATAACTACAGAGGTAAGGAAGCAGGGAAGGAGGGGCTCTCCCAAGGAACGGGTACCAGAATAGGGCTTATAAAGAGATAAAGGGGAAATGAGACTAAGAAGATTAAATGGGGGGAAGGAAATGTTTGGATGGACATCTAACAGCATTTTGAAAAGCTACAGGGAAACCGTTTTATAAGCTTCTTAAAACACATACGTGAAATTAAAAGAACTTAAATGGAGTCATCGTATAATGGGGGAAACATCATATGCCACCAACTAAACACTCCAGCGCTAGGAATAGTTACCTCTAGTTGAGTCATTGGCCACGGGAGTCCCATAACCTGTCTACCTCTCAAACACTGCAAGTTATGGTCAATGCTACTGGTTACTCTCTACAGCCTCAGTCAGTTAGGCCCTACTACTGAATATACAGCTTCCTTATGTCATCCAACACCGAGAAATTAAGCTGATTATGAACTTGAGCTTCACCTCTACTACTGCGCATCATGGTGCTGAAAGGTTCTTTTCATGCTACTAGAGAAAAGTTATCAGGAATACCACAAAGCTACAAATCCAGAAACCTGCAACAGCAACCTGATTAGTGCATATACTGGCACAATAGTGGCACAAATGTTATGAGAGTAACCAACCACTTTTTGATTGGATTTAAGGTTCATTCCATGAGATGATATCCATACCTGACACTACTAAAATAGCCAAGAGCCATAGGCCTTTGGGAAAAGTGTATAATTTTTCCGCTAAAGGAACACAGAAATATAATGGCTTCTAGTGGTACACTGCTACCCACAGATCAGATCAGATCATTTCTCAGCCCTTAACAGATATGCTTCTTCTGGAAGTAGATAGGAATTAATACAGAGGCCCACAACTAACCCATGTGCAGAGAGGGAGAGGGGGTGGAACACCCACCCAAAAATGGGAAGTCTTTATCAAAGCCCTCCCCTGAAGGCTCAGTGATCTATGAGGGAGAGGAATCATAAAGATTGTAAAAGTCAGAGGTGTTGGTAGACTCCAGTGAATCAGTATCCTCCAGGACTGATATACATATAAACTCACAAGACTGTGACAGCGCACACAGGACCGGCATAGGTTCAAGTCAGACAAACACCCAACTATGAAGGAGAAATAAATACAGAAATCCCATCCCTAACCAAGAAGCTATCTGCAACTAATATTTGCTGGGAAAGGGAAAACTATTTTTCTCCAATGGAGCACCACATTCCAGAATAATGGAGCACCACATTCCAGAATAATGGAGCACCACATTCCAGAATAGTGCCATGCACAGGAGTTGCTGGCCAACATAAAATGGACTCTCTGGTTTTTGCCACTTTTGATTTTTTTTTTTTTTTGCCATTTTTCTTTTCTTTCTTTTTTTTTAAGTTGTTTTTCCTTTTCTTTGTTTTTTGAGAAAGAGAAGACATGAGTAGGTTGGAAAGTGGAGAGGATCTGGGAGCAGCTGGGGCAGGAAAAAGAACATGATTAAAATATGTTGTATGAAAAAAATTTAAATTAAGATAAACTTGAACATTTTGATTAGCCTTCATTATGGCACAGTCATGCTTGTATGTAATGGACTTGGGTCAATACCCTCTCTTGTCCTTCTTACTGTCATGTTCTTACCATCTCTTCCTAGTTTATCCCTCTCTAATTCTCTTGTTTTTATTCCTTCTTTTTTAAAAAATCTAGATCCCACATAGGACAGGAAATATAAAATGCTTGACCTTATCCAACTCATGTACTTAGCAAGTGACTAGAAGAAATCTGTAAGTTCCGACTACATTTTAGAGGAGGATTTTACTGTAAGAGACCAAACTGTGGGAAACCAGACCTTCAATGGGCTCCCACCCAGAAAACCAAACAGTCCTTTGTTGAGAGTCCGAGTCACCCCTTTCATACAAGGCTGACCCTGAGAGCTAGCCAGCACTTATCTTGGATGAACACCTTGAGCTGTTAAGCTCACCAGCACTCTGAGATCAATCACAAGACATCACAAGCCTACAATCTGCGTCCCCCCCATCCAGGATGTCCCAGCAATCAGCACCCAGATGTCCTTCACTCCTTCTATGCGCCTTTGTTCTTCCTCCTCAGCCCCTCCCTATCTCTTCTCACTGTGTGTATATAAAACCAGGTCTTCAGCCTTGAATGAAGAGAGGAACTCTTCCTTGTCTCCCTCTTCTTTCCAGCCCATTTCTCTTTCAGGCCATGAAGTAACTAGGTCCTGCTGGGCGGGACATTTTACAAAGCATGAGTCATTGCTCATTGACTTATTAGAGTCTGTCTACCATGTACTGAGCATGTGACTAGAATCTTCTAAGTGGTCAGATAGAGATTTGTATAATACATTGGAATCTGTATTGTCTTAATAAAACTTAGAATAGGCTAAAGGAAAAAATAAAATTAATCAACATGTTTTATTTTTATCAAGAGGCAAAAGAGAAAAGATTAAATGACTTGGTAGGGATTATTATTCCTCCTTGTGATTCTAAATTTGCTTTGTTTTAGAGAAGGTGTTAAGATACAACCGTGGGTATAGTATCAGGTAAGCACTCTATACTACTGAGATACACATCTAGTCCTAAAGGGGAAGATACATAAATGTCATAGGCTACCCAAGCATTTGAAGGGGAAAGCATGGCAAAGGTTGGAAATGGCCGAAGACAGAAAGAAGGGAGAAAAGAAATGGTCATGCTACTCATCTAGCAAAAACAAGGAAGACCAGTTACTGTTGGAAATTCAAATACTCGTTAAGTAAAGGAAAGAGAAAGCATGCCGTTATCTGAAAGACTTTGTATAGAGTGAATTCCTCTACTAAGGAATTCTACTACTGAATTTGACTAAACAGTATAGTACAGTATAGTATAGTATAGTATAGTATAGTATAGTATAGTATAGTATAGTATCTGTGTTTAGAAGCTTTCAAATCAAAGATTACAGGTTAGGAGTGCAGCTTCGTGGTTGGAATCCAACCACTGCATAGAATTTGAAAGACCCTAAGGTGATCACTAGCACCCTGAAAAATAAATAAAATCATATTTAAAAACTATTGTCAAGGGATTTAGCATGTTAATACAAACAGAAAGCTAGTTCTCCTTTAATAGTAGACAAATTGGAACGCATGGTTAAAGCTGACGAGCATGACATATAATGGCAGAATAAATAGATAAAGATAGAAAAATTACCAAAGTTTAAATGCACTATGTCAACTGTGGTGGGGTGGTGTCTTAGACAGATGGCTTCAATAGAACACAAGGGCTCTGCACCACACAAAGGTGGGTGATCCCATGGATTATGACTGACAAGTATCTTTTGATAAGCTGTGGAATTTTAATGCAGTTCTCTCATTTGCTACTAGAGGAAAATGGGAGAGCAGCTCTTAGAGACATCATCTATCTGACAGTTATCCACACTATCCTCTTCACTTGGGTGGAATCACAGAACAGAGGAAAGTTAGGGACTATAGGACTTACAAATAAACAATAGAATAATAACTCGGTGGGTTATAATGATATATTATGAAATACTGAGAACAGCAACCTGGATATATTTTCCCTGCTGAAACGAAGTATGTGGTATTTAAAGAAAGATTCAGTAGTACTATTTTTTCAATGGGAATATTGTAAGAATAAATTATTTTACCTAATTTGTGATGTAATTCTTTATCTGGTACCATTTTAGAACTTCTTGTTTTAACATCTGCAAAATACAAAAGATAGCATTATAAACAATGCAACATGCTTGCTAATTTTCTATTGACTTGTGGTAGGATATGGCCAACTTAAGTAAGTATTATAAATAAGATTTAAACATAAAAATCTAACTTATACTTTAATTTTTCATTGATAAACAGTACAAGCTAAGGAAAAACAGCATAACATTTCATTACACTTTGCTGTAATAAACATATTTAAAGAGCACAAGCATTAGGAGGAACAAAGCTCAAATAGCATTCTCCTTTGCTCATGAATGGAAAATGAGCCACTAGCAAATACAAAGCCTGACATCATGGTGCCTAACAACTTGAATGCATACCGTCTTAACTCTACAATGAAAACACACGGGTTTGCTGAACGGATTCAGAAATAAAAGCCACAGAAGGGAGAGTGAACGGGGTCGGGGGGAATAAAATCTGGAGTGCAAAGAAATGAAGAAAATAAGAGAAGGGGGAGGAGGAGGAGGAAAAGGAAGAGAAGATGAAGATAATCCAGCAAAGAAAAAAAAAAAAAAAAAAAAAAAAAAAAAAAAAAAAAAAAAAAAAAAAAAAGGAAACAGTGGGCTCTGGCAATCCCGTGTAGCCTTAACATCCACTTTCACAATAAATTAGAAAAAGTGTCAAAGAATGAAAAAAGAAAAAAGAAAAAAGAGAAAAAAATGAAAAAAATAAACAAACAAACAAAAAGTGTCATTTCAAAGAAAATGGCCTCCAATTCATGAATGTACATCAAATTCTGATATATGCATATATCTGTATATATGGATTATAGATACAGAAGGCTTATCATCTTATAGACTTTGCTGATGAGCATAGCATATTTTACAAAAATATTTTTATTTAGTTTACTTTCATGTGTGCCAGGGGGTGTGTATGCAGGTGACGGGGGAGGCCAGAAGAGGACATCAGGTCCCCTGAAGCTAGTTACAGATGGTAAATGACTCACCAGGGTAGCCAGTCCTGAGAACCAAACTCAGCTCCTCTGCCAAACAGAAAGCTCCTAGCAGCGGAGCATCGCTCCAGTCCTGACAGCGGAGCATCGCTTCAGCCTCCTACATTGCTGTTGTTTTCCCATTAATATCACTTTAGCTTCTCTAGACAGAGTTTCTCTGTGTAACCCTGCCTGTCCTGGAAATTACTCTGTAGATCAGGCCAGCCTCAAACTCACAGATCCTTCTGCCTCTGTCTCCCAAGTGACTAAAGACATGCACCAAAAAAATAAAATAAAATAAAATAAAATAATAAAATAAAATCCATCTTTTTTTGTTTTCTACACAAAACTCAACTTAACCATAAAGATAGGCACCCCTGAAAGCAAGTAGGTGGCAAAAGGTATTCCAACCAAATGCAACCAAGAAGCAAGAAAGTGTTGGTGACCATTAATATTTGACTAAATAGACTTCAAGCTAAAATAATCAGAAGACTAAAAGAAGAATGCTTCATTCTAATCAAAGGAAGAATTAACCAAGAAGCTATTTCTATCCTAAACAAATGTGCAGCTAACTCTGGTACACACAACTTCATAAAACATGGACTACTGAAGGAAAAGGAACAATAAACATCTACCCAATAATACTACGTGATTTCAATATCCTACGATTCGTAATGCACAGGTCATCTGAACAAAACAGAAACAGAAACATCACAATTAATAGATCACAGACCTTAACAGGTATCTATAGACTATTCTATCTATACACAAAAGAATATACATGCTACTCAGCACATGGAATTTTCTCTAAAGGTGTGACACACACACACACGCAAAATTCTTAACAGATTCAGAAAGATTGAAATAATTCTCGATAGCCTATCTGACCCTGGTGAAACAATAAAACTTAAAACCAACAGCAAACAAACTTCCTGTAAGTACACAAACTAATGGAGAACAAAGAACTCATAGCTGAATGATTAGTGGGGCAAAGAAGAAATCAAGAAAAAAAAAAAAAAAAAAAAAAAAAAAAAAAAAAAAAAAAAAAAAAAAAAAAAAAAAAAAAAAAAAAAAAAAAAAAAAAAAAAAAAAAAAAAAAAAAAAAAAAAAAAAAAAAAGACTTCTTGGAACTAAATGAAAAGGAGACCATAACAGCAAAACTGGTGGGTCACAGTCACAGCAGCCCTGCGAGGAAACTGTAAGTGCTTACATTTCCAAAGAAAAAAAAGCCTGCAAACAATCTTATTTATGTAACTCAAAAAGTTAAGATGAACAAGAACAAACCAAATCCAAACCCAGTCTATGGCCAGAAACAATAGAAATCAGAGCATAAGTTAATGAAATACTAGCAAAGAAAACAATATAAAAAATTAAGAAATCCAGTAGCTGGGTCTCTGGGAGAAAACACAGATTGGCAGACCCCTGACCTAAGAATCTGCTGTATCTACTCCTCCTTTCACAAGTCCCCATGGGGTAAGAACAATGCTATTGTCTCCGATGCTTAGACCAACAACCTTGATGTTCTTTCAAGTGTCTATTTCTTATAACCACTAACCTTATAACAAACAATCAGTAATCCCTCTTGACTTCCAAAATTTACTATCAATAAAACAAACAAATAGCAAACACATTCCACGCAGTACCCACATTGTAGGTCATGACCATCTGTTAACTCCAGTTCCAGGGAATCCAACACCCTCTTCGGACATCAAAAGGCACCAGCCATATATGTAATACAGACATACATGCAGGCAAAAAGTTCATTAACATAAAATTAAAAAGCCCAAATAAATTTAAATACTTTAAAAATACATTTTTAAAAGAACATATTACAAAGTACTATATAGGGAAAACTATTCAAAATTATACTCGGGCAAATTCACTGTTCATTACTAAATAAAAGGTAAAGAATATAGAAAGTGTTAAAGTTTAAAAATAAATATATAAATGTAAAAACAGTAAAAAAATTAGTGAATTAATAATAAAAAAGATAGTGTAACATTATATTTAAGCACTGAAAAAAAGTGTAAAAGTGTATTGAGGCATGAAAACTTTCAAACATATATAAAATAGAGGAAAACAGTATAATGAACTCAATATATCAACCACCTATCTTCATTAGCCATTTCCTTATCATCTTATTTCCTTATCATCTTAACAAATCTGTCTATTGATCTGTCTGTCCGTCCATCCATCCATCCACCCATCCACCCATCTATCCTGTTGCAGGATGATACATATGCCAAGGAATATGTGTGAAGAGCAGAGGACAATTTGTGGCAATCAATCGTCTCCCTTTACTATGTGGATTCTAGGGAATTGAACTCAGGTGATCAGGCTTAGCAGCAAGTGCCTTTACCAATCTGGACCACTTCAACAAATTTCCAACCATAAAGCTGGAAGTGGGAAGTTAGGAGTAGACCCACATTTGCTACTAATGAAAATATAAACAAACACAGACTACTTTATATTCATAGTGCCTTAGAAACCAAGATAGTAGAAAATAATAACTTACGCAAACTCTTGTGGTCCTTTTCATCACCCATCTCAGAATTACTGCTTCCTGGCATTTCAGAATTCTTTGGCCTGGAAGGTCCACTTAAGAACAAAACAAACATAACATTTGTGCTTTTATAATATATATTTCTGTGTGTCTAAATCTCATGATCATGTCTTAAAACTACCATCTGTCTCTTTCTTATGAAATTAAAACTGATGCAATAGGCCATCAAAAATGTGTTTCCATGCAGCATAAAGCAAGAGCAAGGACTATGATTTGATCCCATAATTGAGACAAATCTATCTAAATGAGAGACAGAGACAGAGACAGAGACGGATGGACAGACAGACAGCTACTACAGGTTTAATTTCATTTTTTTTATAGACAATTCCTTTTTAAAATTAAGATACACTTGCTGGTTTCTCTTATTTTTATAAAAAAATGTTGCTATTGGAACTGACTAGCCTTCTAAGAGATCCATGAATGTAAAAGATTCTAGGCAAGTTTGGTAGTACATGCCTATAATCCCAGCATTCGAGAGGCAGCAGGATGGAGAAGTCAAGGCCAGTTTAGGGTCCATCAGTAGGCCCGGGGCCAAGGCTAAGTAACTATCATAGTAAAGGACCCTCGTCCTCCTTCAGCGGCTGAGGAGTTGCTCTCATTCACTAGTCTTTCACCTTTAAAGGTTTTAACAGTTCGTAGATAATACAAGCATATAAATTTCACTTGTTCAGTGTTAATGTATGTTTTAGCAACACATCCGCAAAGCCCTTGGCAATCTTCTTTTCAAAAGATAAAACCTCATTTCCCTTTTCTTGAATGTGGTGTGGACTTGTGATGACCTCAAGTCTTTCTTCTAGAAACAATATACAAATGACCTTAAGTCATCACAAGACATTGATTTCCCTATGGTCACTTTCTTCTCTCAGCTCATTTACTTTGTAAGAAGTCAGCTGCCACAAAAAAGAAACGAAGGTCGACTACCAAAAGACAGCCAACAGCCATGGAAAACAGAAAGTTGTAGTCAAGTCTTCAAAGATTTACAAAAGAGAAAGAGACACCTCCAAACTTAACCCAGCTAGGTACCCCTTGCCCAGATTTCCCACTCACACAAAGTATAAAGTAATACGTTTGCAAGCTAAAACCAAAAATCAAATAGTGTTTGGGAGTAAGCTGCTGCTGCAGTGAAGTGGAAAACTAGTGTAGTGAGTGACTTCTCTTATCACTACACTGCATACACACCTTTCTTCCCACACTGAATGTTTAGACACTTCCGAATTTGAAGCAGACTCCATTTGTGTCTTGCTTGTATATTCCTCAGTATGAGACTTTAAATGAACATTCGGTGATGTCATAACATTGTTTTGATACTTACAGCCTCTTTTAGGTCTATGAAAAAAAGTTTAAAATTATAGTTTTCAAATTTATTTTGAAAAGTTCTTTCTTCTAGAAACAATATACAAATGATCATACAAGCAATATAAAATTGGCTATAGTAGGTATAGTTCATCATGTTTAGTTGTAAAACTCAAGATTTAGAATCGGGCTCATGAAGGTATCTAGAGTTTACAAAGACTTCAAATTTAAAAAAAAAAAAAAAGAGAAACAATACAAACCTGGGCTGAGACTAATGAAAAAAAAAAGGTGACACCAAGTGGCATTAATTTAAACAGTCTATGTGATATACTGTACAACTAAATATCTATCACTTCCCATTGCCAAATGTGGAAACAAGTTCAGAATAGTTCTGTGCCTTGGTGTCTGTCACCTAGCTGACTGCAGAGCCTGGATTTAATAACAACTTTGTCAAAGTCCTTTATGTTTACTCTTACTCTGAGTACTGCAGAACAAAGCCAAACCAGTAAACTCTAAATGAGAAAAAGAAGACAGCTATATTGTAAATACAAAAAAAAAAAAAAAAAAAAAAAATTACCCAGAAATATCAAGGCTCTTCTGAGTTGGGTGTGCCTCAGTGTTTTTCAATGGCTTCCTCTGGGAACTAGAAATGTCATCATGGCCACTAACAGTTCCTTCAGAACCATTTACATTTAAAGACTTCTGTACTCTTGAGCGCATCTCTGTCTTCTGTCTTTTTGATGGACAAGGTTTCTTCCCAGTACTCTTAGATACATGATTTCTCTTAGTCAGGTTTTTTCTATTGGGATATACCACTGATGATTCATTTTCTTTTGAAGAATTTCCATCATCAGAACCTGAAAGATTTGCTGACAATTTAAACTTAGCATGTTTGTTCAAATGATCTGGCTCACTGAAATACCAACATCATTACATTTACATAAAAATATACATACCAATTTAATAAGTTAAATTTGTTTTCACATCATTTTTTTAATTCTTTTTTTTTTCAATTGTATTTACAGGACATGTACTAGATTTTTTAATCCCATTATAAACTTCCTTAAATAATCTTTTCTCTGGCTTTGCACATTAATTGCCTGACCATCTATAATGGTCAGTGCTGTCAGCTTGACAGGACCTAATATGATAGGAGATGGGTCGAGCATGCCTACACTAGCTTAGTTGTGTTAATATTAGCTAAGGCGAGCAGACCCACCCACAGCCAGTGGGTTGCACCATTCCTTGGCTACCATCTTGGATCCTGGATGATACAGAGTGGAGAAAGTATATGCATTCTTCTTTGGATGCTGAGTTGGATACAATCTCAGGGGCTAGCCTCCTCAGACCATGTCTTACCCTCTAGAAGGCCAAAAGAAATCCTTTTTCTCATAAGTTGCACTTATCAGAGTATTTTGTCACAGCAATAGAAAAGACATAATTCTTAAGATCTGTTTCTCATAATTCTAAATTTCTCAGTTTATCATCTTTCTTTGTAGGTGCTAACCTTGTACCAAAATAGTACTCAAGTCTACCTATCCACTCCTGCTGTCTTTCTTGACTTTACCTTTCATTTTATTTTTAGACACCTATAATTATTTTATCAATATATGCTTCTCTCATAGAATGTAAGTCTTCATGAGCATAAGGACTTTTGACTTTGTCCACAGCACATGTCTACATACAGAACACTGGAGAACTTTATACTTCAGTTGACAATAGTGAATCAACTTAACTTTATCTTCATAAAGGTTTTCTATATAATGAGAATAATTCACATATAACATCATAGATAATAACTGTATGGACCCTTCAATAAAGATAATTTAAATAAATATACTTACTTTTATCTGGTTTTACAATCCACCAGTCAGATGGAGGCTGAGAAAATCTATGAACTCTTCTGGAAGTCAAAGTTACTTCTTCAGGAACAAATTTGTTCTTGGACCCACCAGAAAAACATTTCTTTCCAGATTTTCCCTTATTGGTTTGGGTGCTATTATTCATTTTCTTATTTTCTAATTTAAAGAAAAACCACAAAAACTATTCAGAACATAAGTTTCAGAAGTTCACAAAAGATTTTAATTAAATAAAACTCAATTTTAAAAAATCTTACATTTATGCAATGAGCTATTTTATTTTCACCACTTTTTTTTCTTTAAAGAAAACATGTTTTCAATAAGATGTGATTTTCTGTTGATTAAATGTAAACATTGCTCACTGCTTGTCATAAACTAAAAGAAGAATGTATGTACCTGCGCATGCAGGGACATGTGGATAGGTGCACATGTGTACAAACCAGCAGACAACCCTAAATGTCACCTCTTCTCATTTATGTACTCATTTACATTTTATTGAGAGAGCTACTGCCTGTAACTCAGCACTAAGGCTATGCTGGCTGACCATCAAGCCCCGGGGATCGGCCTATCTTTGCCTCCCTAGCACTGGGATTACAAATGCATGAAACCACAACAGCTATAATTTTTTGACTTGGGGCTTGGGGATCAAACTCAGGTCATTCTGCTTGGAAGGCAAGCACTAAGCTGTCTAGCTCCCTAAGCTGACTGCCTTTTGAAAAACAAAACATTGTCTCTTTGTACTTACCACTACTCAAAAAATAAGACAGAAAGTTACTGCCTTTCATTTTATTTATTTTGAAATGTTATTTTAGAAGAAGTCATTGAATATGACTAAATTATAAACCTTGAAATGATGTTACTTTGGATTAACCCTACTGGCTCAATCCATGTATCCTTAAACTTGTGATTGGACAGGAATTGGGATGATAGCAAGAGAAGCAAAAAATTAGTGACAGAAGAAACTAGCCATTGCTAGCTTTGATGATGGAGAAGGAGCAAGTCTAGGATATGTAGTAAGTACTTATGGGTAAGTAGATAGGATGGAAAAAGCAAGGAGCAGATCTTTTACAAACGCACCAGAAGGAACAGAACTACACAAAGATACTTCAATCTGTTTCAGTACCATGATATTTTTGACATAAAGAACTATGTAAGATTTTTTTACAAGGGCTGGAAAGATGGCTCAGTCATTAGGAGCACATCTTTCAGAAGTCCTGAGTTCAATTTCCAGCAACGACATGGTGGCTCACAATCTGTAATGGGATCCCGTGACCTCTTCTGGTGTGTCTGAAGACAGCAACAGCGTACTCATATACATAAAATAAATAAATAAAGCTAAGTATTTATTTTTAAAAAAGACTTAAAAATTTTTAAATTTAAGTGTGTTGTTTAATCTACTAAGTATGTGGCAATTTGTAACAACAAAAAATCACAATCAGTATAGCAAGGTATCGGAACAATATATTCATTAAGCAGTTGATATTCAAAAATATTTATGAAGCTATAAAGCTCATATGGCAATATTGGGTAGAGATTTATTTTCTGTTCCTCTACTCTCATCCTATACACATCTGTATAACTATGTCAATCTGCATACCCCATAAAAATGACCAAGTAGCAGGGGAAAACATATCATTAACTTGTTTAGTCTTTCACTTCTCCATGTATGTTTCTGCCTTAGGAACGTATTAAAAAAAAAAAAAAAAATCCAGTGAGTCTGTCCTGAACTATCCCTAGAGAGGTTCCCAAGAATAACCCTAAAAAGGCGGGTCAGTCTTTAGAGCGGCTTTCTGTTGCTCACCTCCCAAAGATAGAAGATCTACTAACAAGTATAAAACGATGCAAGAGTACTCACACTCGGAGCTAACATGTTCACTGACCAAGAGCTGCTTTATGTTTCTCGGGACTAGGCTCATTCCTCACCTCTTCACAGTCCTTCATATTTCTTTTTGAATTGATTTGTAACTTGTCTTGGCCAGTGTTTGACATATTGCTATTTTCACACTTACTCTGTCCCATACTGAGCTCTTCAGCTTCTTTCTTTTTTAATATTTTATTATTAGATATTTTCTTTATTTACATTTCAAATGCTATCCCGAAAGTTCCCTATACCCTCCCCCCTCCCTGCTCCCCTACCTACCCACTCCCACTTCTTGGCCCTGGCGTTCCCCTGTACTGGGGCATATAAAGTTTGTTAGACCAAGGCTTAGACACTCTCCTCTGGTTCCGTTTCCATGCGGGTGGTTTTTTGTCAGTCTCAGATTGCATTTTATTTTCTGGAGATCTACAATCATTTTCCAACTCATCTGTCCAAGTTAATTCCCAGGTTTTCTTCAACAGAGAGCTGAGCTTCCTCTATTGGGTGAGCCTTATCAGACTGTGTGTTACTTACAAAAGTCACTGCAGATAAACTGTGCGGTTTCTCTCCTGACTTCTTACCTTGAAGCTGTGTAATGTTTTCAAGAGATGGCTTGTTGAGGCTCAGATGCCTGTCTTTCCTTGGTATCGTCACCCAAGATTGACTTGAAAAACTTCTATCTGACCCATCAATAATAAATTCATCTTCTAATAATTTCACGTCACTTGGAGGAGGCAGAGAAGATGGAACTGCTGCTGTGTGTCTGACCACAGAACTAAAACAAAACATTACTGCAACACTTAGAGAGACGGAAGCTTCATTTTTGTTTACTGAATAAACATTATATACAGGAAATAACACCTCTATCTGTTTAAAAAAGCAGCTCACATGCCCCTTCAATTTTCTTTAATATTCCCTCCATTTTATAATAATATCATAGAAATTTAAAGCTGATTTAAATTTAAATTTAAATTTATCTACTTTAATGCCCTTCATTAAATATATATACTAAAACCTTGAAATTCATAGCTGTATAATTATAACCAAAATGTATTTACTTACAATAGAAAATGCATGTCATAGCTATATATATTTGATTAAATTATTTGGACAGATACCTATATTTTCATTTCTAAAATGCAACAAGATTAAATATAATAAACCACCATACTTATTACTTTAAGAGAATAAACCACCATACTTATTACTTTAAGAGAACCACAACTGATCTTGAATGGTTTCTTGTTTTTTTTCATCTCTAACAGAATTCCACTCATAACAGCACCAAATACTCAGATGTCAAATGAAAGGATTACAATAACTATTCAATCATATAAATGAATATAAATAACATACAAATTTGATCTTAAGGTTCAACTCTCATGCTTATTTTCCCAAATAGTTCAATATTCTGATAATGGTTCAGAATTAACTGGAGTATGACAGACATGAGAAATATAGCGCTACAAAACCAGGAAAGGATAATTCTTATTACAAAGTAAACAATGCCACATAATCTACTCTCATGAGGCTGTAGTCCTATTTCCCTGAAACTTTAGCCCTAAATTTATTGTACTAAAGAAGCATTATCATACTTGCATGTACTCAGTTACAAATTAGGCAGCTTTAACTCTAATCAGTTTATAATCTGGCAACATTTGCTAAAATATTCATAAAAGAACACATTTTTATANGGGGGGGGGGAAGGGGAGGGTATAAGGGACTTCTGGGATTTGAAATGTAAATGAAGAAAATATCTAATAAAAAAAATTTTAAAAAAAAGATTTTGTAGTTCTGGTCAACTAGAGCTGAAGAATTGGTGATTAACAAGAGATCATCTATCTCTACCACCAAAGTGAAACCCTTGCTTTGCTAGAACCATCGATACTAGTAAGCGGTGACTAAAGAATAAGCTGTGATTGAGATCACTGAGGCAAAATTTTCAGGAGTTTCTTCAAAGCCAGTACACAGAAGCTGTGGCCCAAAGGTGGCCCAGGTGTACCTTGTGCTGTCAGCCAAACTTATATAAGAGTGTCCCAGGTGGTACTGGTTTGAAAATCATAAAAGGGTCATGGAGAGATGTAGAAACTTAGCACCATGTTACAGGGTTAGATTTCTTGAGGGTGGCTCAGGAGAGGTTACTGGTGAAGGTGCAGCCCAGTTACAATGAAGACCCCAGCATTCTGGAGCTGTCAGTAGCCCGAGATGACAACCAAGGCCACTAGCAGCCTATGTGTAGTGTGTAGGGGAGCCAGCCTCCACCGAGGAGGTGCGGACTGTGTGCTGAGGCCTAGAAGAAGATTGGGATTCCCACAAGTCTGAGCTGCACAATATTTGGACTTTCTTTTGTTTTGGTTTGACTGTGAATAGGCTCTGGTTCTTCTCTCTTGGAAATTGAAGGGATGTAACTTAAAAAAGACTTGGATACTACTATAGAGATACCTTGGATATTTTGGAAAGGCTTTGAACTTTAAAATAGAATTTTGTTTTAATGTTTTAAAGAGAGTGGCTTTAAAGACTATGGAGGTTTTACATTTCAAATGTGTTTTATATGAAAAGATGGTAACAAATCATCTTGGGAACAAATGAACAAGAAAGGTTGTCACTTAAAATTGATGTCCTTTTGTGTCAAAATAACAAGGAGTATTGGTCCTGATTGGTTTTTGGTGTTTATGTTTTATGTATTATGTTTCCTTTTGGTTTGGTCATGAACTTGACACAAGCTAGTGTTGTCTGAAAACAAGGAACCACAACTGAGAAAACGGCTCCATAAAATTGGTCAATATGGCATTTCTTAATAAGTGATTAATGTGGAAGGGCCCAGCTCACTGTGGTCAGTGCCACCACTTGTCCTAAATGGCCTAAGAAGCAGACTAAGCAAGCCAGGAAGCATCACTCTGCCATGGCCTCTGGTCCAGTTCCTGCCTACAGAATTCTGCTATGAATTCCTGAGAATTGTAAGCTAAAGATTTTCCTCCTCTTCCTCCTCATGTTGCTTTTGATCATGATCTTTCATGGAGCAAAAGAAACCCTCACTAAGACACAATTCACATCATCTAGAGTGGCACAGTGTAAAAATAAAGACTAGTTCCCTAGGATTAAATAGCACTTCGTCCAATTAGCTGGAAAGGTCATATGAAGTAGGAACTATTTAAAGGACTGTAATCAGATGCACTGATTTTCACTGTGGTTTCTATACTAGCCTTAAGCAAACCATGTAATGCAATAAAAAAATGCAAAAATCAAACACTAGAGTAAATGTTCAGACTCTAAAAGTAGTCTGCACACTCCTGTTTTAGCCTTTTAAGAAAAACTACTCCTTTTTTTCATAATAGAAGCAATGGTAGAATGGAAGAAATACCTGTTTTTCTCTTTTCATTAGGATATACTCATTTTCTAATCTCAAATTCTTAAAAATGTATAATGTAAAATAATAAATATGCTAAAAATATAGTGTTTTAATAGTTGACTTACATAATTAAAAATGAAAAGCTAGTAACAAAGTTAACATCCTTAAGAGGCTATAATTAATAAATGTTTAATGGACATACTGTAACATTTTAAGAAATAACCAAACTGACAGATGAACATAATCCGCCTTGTCTTTATATTGTTTGTAATCCCTAGTTCTTTCGCTAAGAATGTGATGTTAAACATTTTTAATGAAGCCACCTGTGATGCTTTGTATGTGCTTGGCCCAGGGAGTGGCACTATTAGGAGGTGTGGCCTTGCTGGAGTAGGTGTATCACTGTGGGTATGGGCTTTAAGACCCTACTCCTAGCTGCCTGGAAGTCAATATTCTGCTAGCAGCCTTCAGATGAAGATGTAGAACTCTCAGCTCCTCCTGCACTGTGCCTGCCTGGATGCTGTCATGTTCCCACCTTGATGATACTGGACTGAATCTCCGAACCTACAAGACAGCCCCAATTCAATGTTGTCCTTGTAAGAGTTGCCTTGAGCCAGACAGTGGTGGCACACGCCTTTAATCCCAGCACTTGGGAGGCAGAGGCAGGCGGATCTCTGAGTTCAAGGCCAGCCTGGTCTACAGAGTTTCAGGACAGCCAGGGTTACACAGAAACCCTGTCTCCAAAAAAAAAAAAAAAAAAGAAAAAGAGTTGCCTTGGTCATGGTGTCTGTTCACAGCAGGAAATTCCTAACTAAGACACACCCCAAACCAGGAATCAAGACCTCATTGGTGTCTTCCTCTCTTCTCCTACTTCAATACGTGACCAATCATTCAAATTAAATGTAAGCTTAGAAAAACCACCTTGGCAATATTAAAGTTAGAAATAGATGATTTCTGATTAGGTAGAAAAATCATTAAAGTCGATGTTACTTTGGGCAAGATGGAGTTAGTCATAATAAACTCAAGGATGCTAGAGGATGATGTTGAACAGATGGAATGACACTAGAGAGTACAAGGGTACACTGAGCTACAGAACTTTACTATGTTATCAAAAACAACACTTGAAAAAAATTTTTCTCTCAGATATGGGATAAAGTTCACAAATACATTTGAGTAAGATGGTAGGTAGGACAACATGCATACCAAGTGTGGGGGCGAGGGAGGTGCTACCAAAGACTGAACAAAAAAGAAATTTCATTCACCATAATTCAGTATATTATAAAAATTTCCTAGTGTGTCTATTAGCACTCTGTCAGAAAAAAATAAGTAAAAAGCTTCTAAACTGAAAAGGTGTCCAAATTAAGAAACACTTATATAAAGCCGGGCGTGGTGACACACGCCTTTAGTCCCAGCACTCGGGAGGCAGAGGCAGGTGGATTTCTGAGTTCAAGGCCAGCCTGGTCTACAGAGTGAGTTCCAGGACAGCCAGGGCTATACAGAGAAACCTTGTCTCAGGGGGGGGAAAAAAAAAGAAACACTTACATAAAGTAATAAAACTAAGGACAGGAAATAAAAACTCAGAAGGAGACTTGAAAAACTCTAGAAGCCTAGTCTAGACTTTAAGAGAAAATAGTAACGGCCAAACAAACTTGGACTTGACTTACACATTTACACACTGCAATGTGTAATGCAGAAACTGTTCACTAGGGACGGTAAAGGCACTTGACTTCTTCTAATAAAGCAAGCAGTAGATCTCCATCCACCCTAGCTGCCATACATTTTAGGTGTGGCCAGGCCTTAGAAATCCCTATGTGCACATTATTAAGTGCATCAAGTTGTCTAATTAGAATAGAACACATTAAATTTTATTTTAGGACAAGTTCAGCCATCAGAGAAACATGTATCAAAACTCTGAGATTGCATCATTTGCTAATCAGAATGCCAAAGGGGGGAAAAAAAAAAAAAAAGACAGCAAATATTGGCAAGAATGTAGGGAAATGGGGACACTCACACACTACTAATGGGAGAACAAATCAGTAGAGCCACAGTGGAAATCAGCATGGTGATTCCTCATATGGCTAAAAACAGAACTACCATAGGACTCAATCACACCACCATTGAGTATATTCCCAAAGGACTCTTTATCCTATTATAGAGACACAGGCTCTCCATGTGATGCTCTGTCTCACAGTTGGGAATAATGGAAAAGGACTGTGGTTCTGTTTTGGTTGGTTCTGGAAACTGAAGAAATAATTAAAAGGGACATATTTTGCCACTAGAGGTGAGATTCATAAATTCCCAATAGCTAGGAAATGGAAACACCCTCGATACCCACCAGCTGATGAATGCATATGAAAATGTGGTGTGCCAGTCGTGGTGGTGCATGCCTTTAGTCCCAGCACTCAGGAGGCAGAGGTAGGCAGATTTCTGAGTTCGAGGCCAGCCTGGTCTACAAAGTGAGTTCCAGGACAGCCAGGGCTATACAGAGAAACCCTGTCTCAGAAAAAGAAAGAAAGAAAGAAAGAAAGAAAGAAAGAAAGAAAGAAAGAAAGAAAGAAAGAAAGAAAGAAAGAAAGGAAGAAGGAAGGAAGGAAAATGTGGTGTGCTGTCACAATTTAATAGTATTCAGCCATTAAGAAAACTGAAATGTAGCATTTCTGTATTTTGTTCAACTTGTGGACAAAGGCGTGGAAGACTGGTACCATAATAAATCCTCTGGCAACTAAGAGCTCATTGTGCAGTATGAGTTTATGATGCATACAAGAGTTATCTCATCCACACACAAATGGGAGAGGCGGGGAGAGAGAAAGAAACTCCAATTATGAGATTCAGAGTTACCCTATAACAGCAATAACAACCCTACAAACCACCAAGGGCCAGGATTGGGTAGCTTCTTTTGGAATTGTTGGTCAGTTAGGACCCACAGACTCCAAAACATTACAGAATATTGTCAGTGCTATTGGTTATCCTTCAGAATTGACAATTAGACCCTATTGAAAACACCATATATCTGAGTCATAAAATGCCTCCAGTCAAGATGGGCTTGCTGATACAATCATGGCCTGAATAGCACAGAAGTAACCAACCACTTCCTAATTGGATTTAGCTGCCATTCCACAAGATGAAACCCATACCTGGCACTGTGGCTACACAGGTCATAGGCCCCAGGGGACAACCTGCTATCTTATTCTCTAAGTAGACATATTATTAAACTGAGTCCTATTGGATTTCATTATGTCCATACATTAATGCATCTCCCAACCCTCCTTGAGAGAAGCAAGTATTTGTAGTAGACAAAAGAGACCTACAACTGGTGCGAGGACACAGAAAACTAAAGTGGAGAGTGTCTAGCCCTAAAGGCATATCTGTATCACATTCCCCCCTCTCAAGTGATCAAATAATCTAAGAGGCACTGATAGGGAGAAGGAAAAAGAATGCAAGAGTCAAAGCAAAGGTGACCTGCAAAGAAACAGCAGCTTCCAGACATAACAGGGTAGTTATATATATGGTTGTGGTTTTGACAGGATACACAAGATATGTGAAAACTCATGCCAGCCCAGTGGAACACAAAATCCTACCCCTAACCAAGGCTGGCAGAGAGAGACTCAGTTTTCCCTAAGAATGTAACCCTACTAAGTCAATCATGCTCCAGTGGAAGGACACAAAGCCAATAATATACAGGCAGCAAAAAAGGGACCTGACCGGTTTGGTTTTTTTGTTTGTTTTTAAAAAAAAGAGAGGCCACAAATCTGCACTTGAAGAAAAGAGGGGTGTGGATCTGGGAAGAGTTTGGGGTGTCATATAATGGGGAGAGGTTCGAATGTTCTAAACACATTATACAAAATTCTAGTAAAATTTTTATAATTGAATAAAACATAAAGAAAAAGATTTCTACGTTAAAGAACATTGGGAATCCCCAGATACAGTTCACAGAATGAAGCAGACATGCCCGTGAGGATGGTGTCAGAACTGTACCTGGATTTACTTTTACTCTTGACAATCTCTGAATACAACTTTGAAAAATTCTTCTTAGGACGTGATTCTTCAGAACTCAGATCATCTCTTTTCTGAGTGATTTCTGATGATGTCCCTTCTTGTCCCTCGGATACGTTATCCTGTACTTGTAACGCACTGTTCTCTGTTTCTGCAGTGCTCGAAATAACTTTATCTTCAAAGTTTAACCTAAAAGGTTAAAAGGGAAGCCAAATTCTCCCATGCGGCAAGTTACACTCATTGCAAAGGTCTTCGCATAGCAAAGTACCTCAGATAACATTTTTTTTTGCATCCTAATAGGAAAAAGGAAAGCTCTAAGAAATGGGACTGGGTTTATTTCTAGAAAATACCTAATACTCACCCTTGCAATTACAAATAAGATGTAGGAAATATAAATCGTTTCTTATGAGGTGGAGAGAATATGAGCAACTATATACATAATTTGTGTGTTTGTGTGTGTGTACACACACATGTATAGATGTAGGTTTGTATGTGTGTATATATACATACATATATATGTATATATGTATACATACATACATATATGTATATGTGTATACATATATGTGATATACATATATAAAAATGTCAATGAAAATTATCTTGTAAGATAACTAAAAAAAGTTAATTAAACAAAAGAAATTATAGAAAACTTACTATTATCACAAAGGAAACTGTCTTATTTACCGTGTGTCTGCATATATGATATATTAAGATGCACACACCACAGCATGCACATGGAAGTTAGAGGACAACTTTGTGGAGTCAGATTCCTCTTTACATATTTATTTTGCTTTCAGATACTGAACTCTGGTTACCGGACTTGCACACCAAGTGCTGAACCGTTTTACCTGTCCCATAATGAAAATACTTTTGCATATACTAAAAAACAGTTAACCTCTAAACTTCTCTGAAGTATACTTTAATGATCGTCTTACTACTAAATAAAAACTAAAGCTAAGCAAAAAGTGTTGTTTTTTTTCTCATATTATTCCTTAACCCTTGCTTCAAATCTACATAGAAGGCTAAATTAACATTTTTAATACAAGGATAAAAAAATAAGCATAATTATCATTACTTAAATACAAATTTACCTTTTCCTGTTTCTAAAAGAAATGCCTGTATTTGAAGCCTGCCTATCTACTGGACTCCTTGAAGCCACTCTCTTTTGGCCAGCAGATGAAATGGCTTTCTGTGACCGTGACACGTTTGTATCCAGGTGAACCAGAGGGGAGTCAACAGATAAGGTCAATTCATCAGACGCACCATGGTGAACTTCATTAGCCTGAACTAAAACAAAATATGAGAGTTTTCAGTAGTTAAAAACAGTATTTAAATCAAATGTACTTGTAACAACCAACCATAACTTAATTCGAAGCTTGCAGAGAAGAGCTTTTCATTAGTTTAGATTCCAAGCCCTCTGATTAAACTGCCTAAGTACTTTAAGAGTACGAAGTACCCTGATTTACCAAAGTAATGAGCTATGGAAAGACTGAAATATGTATGCACATATGTACTCACATACCTGTTATATGTATGTCTATATATGTATGGATGCTCATCTAGCCATGTTAGCTTACTTGCTGTTAGCCTAAACATAGCAGCATCTCATCATTTTTTTTTTGCTTTTCTTTATTTTATCTGTTAAGCTTTATATGTCAACACTTTGGGCATCAATTTGGAAGTTCCTATGTTTGAGGATTTCAGTCTTTCCATAAAGGTGATTTTACGTAAGTATGTGTGTATATATATATATATATATATATATATATATATATATATATATATATATATATATATGTGTGTGTGTGTGTGTGTGTGTGTGTGTGCGCGCGCACGCGCACATATAGGTGTATATATATATATATATGTGTGTGTGTGTGTGCGCGCGCGCACACGCGCGCATATAGGTGTATATATATATATATATATATATATATATATATATATATGTGTGTGTGTGTGTGTGTGTGTGTGTGTGTGTGTGCGCGCGCGCGCGCACATATATAGGAAACTAGGCAACTTACACATTATACAGTTAAAATAGTGTTGAGTTGCATGGTTAGGATCTAATTTCAGCTATCAAGATGGCAAGTGCCTTTAATCCCAGTCCTTGGGAAGAAGAGACGGGTAACCTCCGAGTTAGAGGCCCACCTAATCTCCACAGCGGGTTCCAGAGCGACATAGTAAGACACAGTCTCAAAAATAAATCAAAGCAATTTCAGGACTAGCAAAATGGCTCAGGGACAAAAAGAGCTTACCAAGTGTACAACTGGAGTTCAGTCCCTGGAAGCCGTGTGACTGTGCAAGGAGAGAAGTACCTCCACAGAGTAACCATCTGACCTCCTCATGCATGCCATGACACACGACCACAGTACACAAGCAACAGTAAGTAAAAAACATAAATATGTATTTATATTTTTAAGCCCATAGTATAGTGACCAGTTAGAAACAGGCATGGCCCAAAGGGCAACCATGTCACATACATGCTAATATTTTTTAAATTTATGAGTATCAATGAAGGTATGGAAGAGTCTGAGAATTCCCAACAAAATGATGGAAGCAATGACTAAATTTTTCATGTAAATCTTTGAGTCTATCAGCTCAAATAGAATAGTACTCTTCTAATCTGAAACAAAGATAAGGAAAACATCAAAAAGTAGCAGTACCTATTCCAAAGTTAGAGAAAGAAAAGGCAAAGGGGAGAAAAAAAACCCCACCCTAACCACACCAACTCTACCTAGCCTGACTCTGATCTGTATCCTGACACGACGCATACACAGCCTTTGTCCTGAAGGTTTTGAATTGGCACGTTGCTACCAACCTGATCCATCAGTGGCTTTACTTGGCTCTGCAGAGGCTTGCAGAGAAGCCTCTTCTGTCCTTGAAGACACTGGAACCGGTTTTGAATGTGACGCTGGGCACTGAGCACAGAAGAAATGCATTTCATCTACTTTTAGTATATTGTCAATGCTAATTAGACACATGCTTTTAAAATTGGGGAGAAATTTCTAAACAACAAAGTAGCCGAAGAAAGAACAACAAAGAACTACTGAACAGAGAGGAAATAAACAAAGGCTGGGACCTTGCATAATGACTCTAAGAGTTAAAGCTCCAGACATGATTATATGTATAAAAAAGCAAGTTCATAGAAATACATAATGATTTTGTTAACCTAAAGTTTAAAACTTAAAAGAAAACATGAAACAGTACAATATTTAGGAATTTACTCTATGAAAGAAAGTGTTAACACAGCATATATGACCATTTAAAATGCTCTCTTAAAAGGACGAGCCATTACTAGCAATCTACCAAGTTGTTTTGGCAATGCTTCTTTCAAAGCCGTACGGCTGAATCTCTTGTGGCAGTCTGCCTTAATGACTTATAGTGAACACTCACTTTGTGTCCTTCTGGAACTATGTTTGATGGACAGGTAATGTCCATGGAACCAGAACACAATAAAAACAGACTTAAAAGGCGTTCCTGAGAAAAAATACCATGTGTGGTTGTATCTCACTGATGTACACTAAGTGATTCTCCTTCATGCCTAGCATTCTTAGTTCCTTGACCAGTGAAGGTGCTCAGATTTGATGTCCTAGCCCCTTATGAACCTGGCTATCTGCCCTACCTGCATAGATACAGTAAAACTCAAACTACATCTCTCTCTCTCTCTCTCTCTCTCTCTCTCTCTCCTTCCCTCCCTCCATCTCTCTCTTTAAGATGTATTTTACTGGGCTGAAGAGATGGCTCAGCAGACCCAAGTCGGAGCCTCAGCACCCCATCAGTGACTCACGTGACTCACAACCACCTGTAACTCCAGCTCTAAGAGGAACCAATATCTCTGGTCTCTTCAGGCACCTGTACTCACATACATACGTATATATAATTAAAAATAACAAAAATTGAATATTTTATCTTTATTTACATGTATGTCTGTACCTGTGTATGGAGATAGTATAAAGCCAGGACTACACAGAAAGACCCTGTCTCGAAAAACCAAAAAATAAATAAATAAATAAATAAATAAATAAATAAATAAATAAAGGAAAAGAGGATACCATTATGGATCCTGAAAGCATTAGAAACACTTTAGGGAGATATTACCAACTTTATGTGAATAAATTTTGTACTCCCCTCCCCCAGCCTGTCGCTGTCCGGCATGGCCTTCCAGCTAAGGCTGGCTTCCTTTGTTGTGTTGTGCTAACTGCCTCTGCGCTTCCCAGGATCCTGCTACCTGCTACCTGTCGAGGTGCTTCGCCCAGATCCTGCTTCTTGCTCAGACAGCCTTGAGACAGCACACAGTGCCCGGGGACTTCAGGCTGCATCTAGGCATCTGCTACTGAATCCAGCTGCTTGCATGGACTGGCTGGGAGCAGGGCCTACCCTCATATAACCAAGAAAGATTCTAAGTAAAGTTAGAGATGCTTTGAACAGAGGGACTTTGTCTTAGCGTCTTGCTTTCTCTCCCCGTGTACCCCAACAAAATTTGAAAATGACCAAAATCCTCAACTGTCCACCATAACAACCTATGCATAAAATCTTAGCTTTTCCTATTCTGTATCTTTTCTTGATCACACTATAACAACTCATGAAAATGTACATTTAAGTCGGGCATGGGAGGGTACAACTCTACTCACAACACTCAGGAAATCCGAGGGAGAAGGATGAGGAGTTCAAGGTCATCCGTGGTTACACAGCAAGTTCAAAGTCAGCCTAAGCTACAAGAGACCCTATCTCATAATTCCTTTTTAAGCCAAACATAATAGTATGCTGTAATCCCAGCAGTCAGGAGACTGAGGCAAGAGGCTCAAGGGTTCAGGCTCAGGGAGACATTGTCTCAAGTTAATTAATAATGAACTACATACACACATACACACACTCACACATACACACACACATATATTCATACACACACACATACTATGGCCAGAAAAAGAACCTTCCAAGCCTGAGGAGAAACACTTCTCTCAGCTAACTAGAAGATAGACTAATGCCTGTATCTACTAGGTAGAGAGGGAAACCTCCCTAAGTCAGAAAGCATGTAGAACGCTTTCCCCACCCCTAAGGAATGAAGAAAATGAGCTGCAGATTATATATCATTAAACCTGTCTTCAAAGCTCTAAACTATAATTCGCTTATACTGTGTTTAACTAACTGTCACAGTAGGATGCTGCTGGACTACAACATATTTCATTCTACCTAGAAAAGGAATCTCAAAAGGTAGGGAACATTTTCAGATGCAAACATCTGAAATATAAAAGTAAATTTGAACAAAGAAGTCAATTCATTATATACATGTATAAAACTGTCATAGTACAAACTCATTTTTTCAAGAATTTAGTGAACAAGTCAACTTCCCAGGAAATTTAAAGTAGATTGTAACTTTCAAAGGTCAATGTAATTTCTCATATTATAAAAGGTCTCTCAAATTCTGAAATATATGACTATCTACATTCATTAAAAGCAAAAGTTAGCTATATAACTACAGACCAGCCAGCTGGATGGTGAGCTCAAGGCCAGCATAGGCAGTATACCTAAGTTCTAAGTCACCTTGGAGTAGAACACTGTTTGCTTATCACTTTTTAATAAACTCCACATCTAGAATTACATGACCTTTCTAATTAGTACTATGTTTCCAAATAGTATGTTTTGGAACACTAGCTTCCAAAACTTTCTAGGTAGGAGTGTGGCTCAGTGACCCCAGCTCTGTGTGGCATGTGCAAGGCCTTGGGTATACACATAGTACTAGGAAAAAAATATTCTAGTTAAAATTTACTACATCTAGATAACAAATCAACCTACCCTTTTAAGGCACATAACCAAAAAATCATTGCTGTGGACAGCAACCTGTCCCATCAGTCTAGAAAACACTAAACTTGTTATTCTGATCAGGAACGTTAAAGCTGCCCATTTTCCTAAAACTCTATGAATTAGCTTAGAAGAAAATGATTGTTATAATTTTGTATTTATAATTCCCAATTTCAAACACTAGAAATATCAAGCCAAAATTGTATAATACCTCCAAATTTATGAAACTCAACAGAAGCATAAGATTCTTTTTAAGACAACTAAAATGTACCTAAGAACGGTGTTTAAACACCACTTATTAAGGCACCCAACCTACATCCTGTCTGACTTACCTTTTTGCCTGATGATTGTCTATACTTGGCTTTCTCTTTAGATGTTGAAAAAGTCAATGACTCTATAGAATCTGTAATAAAAATCATAAATCATTGACAAGACTTATAAAGTATAGAGTAGGGAAAAAAAAAAAAACAAGCGGGGCAAACTGGAATACAACTTTCATAAAAACCCTCAGCTCTGAGCCACTTTAGTTGTTCAGTTGGAACCTTTCTTAGACTGTCTTAGTATGTAGATCAGGCTAGGCCTGAATGCCCAGAAATCTACCTGGCTCTTCTACCCTAATGCTGAAGTAGCTCTTAACCTGGGGTCATGAGCCCATTTGGGGTCAGATAGGCATGTGATATTCTACATAGCAGATATTTACATTATGATTCATAACAGTAGCAAAATTACAGCTATGAAGTTGTAATAAAATGATTTTACAATTGGGGGTCACCAGACCATGAAAACTGTATTAAAGGGTCGCGGCATCAGGAAGGTTGACTCTTCACAACACAATTAGCCAAAGAAAGAGAGACATTAGTGCAATATCCAAACGTTCTTACAAGCATCAGAAACAGAAAAGAAAACCAAATTGGTGAATATTTCTTAGTTCTTTTCTACCTGTAATGAAGATGTTTATTCTGCTGTCTTACTTTTTGTGTTAACAAAATATTGGAAACTGAATTAGGGATGTAACTTGGTGATAGGATGTTTGCCTAACCATGATGCCCTGGGTTTCATACTCAGACTTGCAAAATAAATACAAGAGACTGAGTGATTTAAAAAGAACAGAGGTTCCAGTGGTTTTGTACCTACAAGAGTCTTTATTTTATACCAGGGAGCAAGCAACAGAACTGACAGAGCCTAAGTTCCCTCCTCAGAGGCCTGAGCTCTGAGCACTGCTTCACTGGCAACCAAAGGTCCAGCCGAGACTGTAGGCGACAACAGGGAACTACAGCACCTGCCATCTCTGTACTCTCTGATCACGCTCAGCTCTCACAACACTCTGTGTACTGATGTATCATTTCATAAGAAATAAATAAATTACTTTATTATGAAGTAATAATACATCACCACTTTATAATAAACAAATGTAAATGTTAATTACCTCAAATTCAAATGATCCCTAGAATTCTATACTTAGTACCATTATACTTTTCCCATTATAGAAATGCTTGGATCTATAAGTATCCAATTTTATGGGGTTTTTTTTCCAGATTTTGGAATATTTACATATGCAGCATAAGATTTTTCTTGGTTCTAAACACAAAAAATTACGTACATTTCACATGCACTTTACACCAAAAACCTGAAGGCAATTTTGTGCATAAAATAAAGTTTCATAGAATTTTGCATTTGTGGTATGATACTCATTTGGAAACTTCTGTATTTCAAAACAATTATGATTCTGGAATTTCTTCTTTTTTTTGTTTTTTCATCGAAACATTCCATCATCTACTTCAATAATGCCAGAACTTGAGTTTGCAATTGTATTTCTTTTTTTTCTTTAAGTTTTATTGCATTAAGAGAAAAGATACATAATTTCAATTTATCTGAATTTGTTAACATTTACAAACATATTTTGAGTAAATAGACTTACATAACATTCTTCTTTCCCTTTTGTACCCCAACTCCTCCCAAAGAGACCCCCCTTCAAAATCTGCAATACCTTTCATTTTTATCATATTCTTTAAAATTTATAAAATATTGTAACAATAAAAATTAGTATTTTAAGTTCTGCTTGGAGGGTGGCACAGATGTTAGGTGAGGGTAAGATTCTGGTTCATTGGCTGTGATGATTTTGAAAAGAATAAGAGTAACTTATAAAGTCCTCTTCTTCAAAATTGATACAATAATTATAAATATTAAGCAAAGCCTTCAGTCTCACTCTTTGCTGTTCTCTTACAAGCCACCTCCCAAATTAATTGTCTACATTTCTTTTGGCTGTATAAATAATTTTGAAATATATAAGCTATTCTGAAAACCATAGTATAGTGTAAAAACATCAAATAAACAATCCTACTAATAGAGAGGCTGAGATAGGAGAAGCATGATTTCAAGACTATTATGTGGCACACAGCAAGACCCTGTCATGTACAAACAAGCACAAAGTATATATGGATTGTACAATATTGGACCTATTTCTCTCATTACCAAATTAGAGAGGCCACGGGATGACAGCAGACAAATTTCTAATTCCTCATATTTTTGAATTTCAATTGAAATATGTTGGTAATATTAAATATCATATTAAGAGATATTAAGCAAAAGTGATTGTTACTTCCTGTTATTTTTCTTGTTAGAGGTGGAATTATATGTTTGTGTGAATTTGTTGAAAGATTACTTTCTTGCTTCTCATAAGGGTGTAGTTTCACTCCTCATGTTGGTGTTTTCCATCTATTATCCTTTGTAGGGCTGGATCTATGGAAATATATTGTGTGAATTTGGTTTTGTCATGGAATATATTGTTTTCTCCGTCTATGGTAATTGAGAGTTTTGCTCGGTATAGTAGCCTGGGCTGGCATTTGTGTTCTCTTGGGTCTGTATGACATCTGCCCAGGATCTTTCTAGCTTTCATAGTCTCTGGTGAGAAGTCTGGTGTAATTCTGATAGGTCTGCCTTTATATGTTACTTGACCTTTTTCCCTTATTGCTTTAAAAATTCTTTCTTTGTTTAGTGCATTTGGTGTTTTGATTATTATGTGACAGTGTTAGGAGCCGTGGGCTCCCTCCCCAAGCCAAGCCGCTGCGCATCCCGAGCGGGAGCGGCTGCCTAGTGACGGTTGTAAACTCAGTGCGCAGGCGTGACGCAATCACGTAAGTTACCGCCCACCGCGGGAGTCCGCGCGCCCGCGCCGGTTAGTACGCGTACGTCTGTCACCGCCCAATCCCGGGGCATATCTTGAGGTAACGGGCAACAAGCCAACCCAAGCGCCATACGTCACACTGAAGTAATCTTGAACAAGGTATTTCTAGGGACGCTCCCCCACGCTCTATCTCTCTTTCTCCACATGGATTTAATAAAGTGATACTCGCAGAAGAACTCTGGAGACCCACTTATTCCTCTCCTGCGGGCAGGCGGGGGAAGTGGGGGATATGTTTTTATTGTTTTTTACATGACAGGAAGAATTTCTTTTCTGGTCCAGTCTATTTGGAGTTCTGTAGGCTTCTTGTATGTTCATGGGCATCTCTTTCTTTAGGTTAGGAAAGTTCTTTACAATTTTGATGAAGATATTTACTGGCTCTTTAAGTTGGAAATCTTCACTCTCTTCTATACCTATATATCCTTAGGTTTGGTCTTCTCATTGTGTCCTGGATTTCCTGGATATTTTGGGTTAGGACCTTTTTGGTTTTTGCGTTTTGACTGTTGGGTCAATGTTTTCTATGGTATCTTCTGCACCTGAGATTCTCTCTTTTATCTCTTGCATTCTGTTGGTGATGCTTGTATCTGTGACTCCTGATCTCTTTCCTAGGTTTTCTAACTTCAGGGTTGTCTCCTTTTGTGATTTATTTATTGTTTCTACTTCCATTTTTAGATCCTGGATGGTTTTGTTTCTTTCCTTCGGCTGTTTGATTGTGTTTTCCTATAACTCTTTAAGGAATTTTTGTGTTTCCTCTTTAAGGGCTTCTAGCTGTTTACCTGTGTTCTCCTGTATTTCTTTAAAGGAGTTATCTATGTCCTTCTTAATGTCCTCTATCANCTCAGAAGTTGAAGCAGCCTGCTTTGAGGAAAGAAATTACCATCTCAATGAACAGCAGCTACTACAGATTCGTAAAGGGAAAGAGGCAGGAGCAGCAACCACGTGGCTTCTTGGCCAGTGACAAATGCTGCTTGCGGAATTCTTAAAGGAATTTAAGGTAGTTGGATCCGAGAACAGGCTGAGAGAAGAGAGTGAATTTTAAAAGAAGATTCCTAGGCTCATCTAGGTTTATTTTCTCTAGAACTCAGAGAAGTTTTTTCTTTATATGTACGATGCATCGTTTGTCTACATTTATGTTTCATGTCTGTATGGTGTTTGTTCTGTGTTGAAAAAAGAAAAATGGTTACAAAAAACGTGTATGAACCTTCACAGAAGGCAAAAAAGGCCAGGCAGGTTTGCCCTAGATCTGGCAGGGCCACGGGGCTTTGGGGGCTTACCTAGAGGAAGGTGCGATAATATAGATTGTTAATTTCTTAGCCCTAGGGATGAGAGATTAAAAGTGTTTGTTCGCTACAATTGGGTATAAGAATTGGCAGAGTGTTTATCTTGAAATTGTGGCTAGAAAAGGTTTGAATTGTCGGTTTTATGAGACAAGCTTCACCACGTGATTCATTCAGATTCCTGACCAGTCTTAAAGGTAAACATACGTGCTATGAGAATTAGTCATAAGATAAAGGCTTACAATTAATGGGCTTGATCAAAAGATGTAACAAAGGTTTTAAAAAGGTTAACTTTAAGATTTCTCCCCAGCTTAGAGCAGCTTTAACCGCAGCACGTGACAAGAAGCTGCACAGAAAGCTAGGCCACCAGGATATTTAATAATGTTTTAATAATGCTGAGGTCGTTTCAAGCACGGGATATGAACAAGTCCAGAAAGGGTCTCAGAAATTTCTCTAATTGATACAATGTTTTATGGGATTTTTATCCTAGATGGTAGTCTTTTAAAAAAAAAATAGGGTCTAAGTTAAACTTAAGTTAACTTCTAAAAACTAAAGGTACATGGCTATACATTTGTAAATTGACTGGCAGGCCTCCTGAGAGTCTCTTTGTTCTACAGACTTACCTCACCCCTCCCTGCTGCTTGCCTCCAGGGCAAGTTCCCAGCAGCTAAGACTGAGGATCCAGAGACATTTAAAATAGGAGCTGGTGAGATGGCTCAGCACCCGACTGCTCTTCCAAAGGTCCAGAGTTCAAATCCCAGCGACCACATGGTGGCTCACAACCATCCTTAATGAGATCTAGACTTAAGAATTATTTAAGATTTAAAGGAACTTTTCTAGGCTAGATTGCTTTATTTTTTAAAGGGGTTATTATTGATTAAAAGGCTTGTTTTTTGCTTTACATCCTTGCAAATTTTAAAGAGTTCTAGTAAACCAGAAAAGGTTTTTGATTTTAGATACAGCTGATAGCCTTACATTGTGTATAATAAGGTAAATTCTTAGATTTTAGAGAATTAATTTAAAGTTGTGTCTTAAAAACCTGACAAAGTGTTAGCTTAATCATTTTTCTAGGATAAATTAAAAAATTATTTTGTGCACGCCTTTAACTTCTAGATCTCCATACATACATTCTCTTTATTTTAAAACAGCCTCTTTATGGGAAAATGGGTATTTAAAATTTGAAACATATTCTTTTGAGGTTTCTATCTCAGCACAGATAATTAAATTGCGTGCTACAGATGGAGCTTTATAAGGTTAAAATTTTGTTAAGTTGTATACTAAGTCAATATAGGTATATCTTAAAACTGACAATTGCTAAAATTGTTTAACCTTTAGATATTAATTTTCCTGTTTGCAATTGTCCAAGAACATACATTTTAGAGTATAAATGCCGTCCTGTTAAAAGGACTATCTTTAAATATTTAAGAAATTGCTCTAGATCATCGCCTGGATATAACCTCTAAAGCAGTACAGTGCTAAATTCATATTCCCAGGCAGATTGTAAAAATTTTACAGAAATGATTGGCTATATGAATTCATCTTTTACATCATCCAAATGGTGATGGCTCTAGATAATGCTTCTAATCTATAGAGAGAGAGTATAGGTTTTTCTCCACAGCATATTGCAGAAACTGACAATGGACCAGCTTACACTTCTCAGAAGTTTGGACAATTCTGTCGCCAAATAGAAGTGACCACAATCCTCAAGGACAGGGCATAATAGAACGGGCCCATCACACTCTCAAATCTTATTTTATAAACAAAAGGGGGGAGTCGAGGAGGCTCTACCCTCAGTGCCAAAGGCAACCGCTTCTATGGCTCTCTTTACACTTAAAATTTTAAATTTTGACAGTCAAAGCCATACAGCAGCCGACCGTCATTGTCCAGAGCCAAATAGGCCAAAAGAAATGGTTAAATGGAAAGATGTCCTGACTAATCAATAGAAAGGCCCGGACCCTATTCTGATAAGGTCCAGGGGAGCGGTTTGTGTTTTCCCACAGGAAGAAGACAATCCATTTTGGGTGCCAGAACGACTGACACGAAGAATCCTGGCAAAGGAGGATGATTTCCAGCTAGACCTTCCAACAACCGGCTCTGCTCATCCTGCTGAACGGAGGGATGAAGCCAAGGGATGAAGCCAGCTTCTGTCGGGCTTCTCAGAGGGCGGAGCGACTCTCCAGAAGACTTCCCTGACAGAACTGGCAGCTCAATGGGACTCAGCTGAAACCCATTGCCTTTGGGGACTCCCCTTTTCTGGATATCTTTAATCTTTTCCTTCTTTAAAGTGTGGGTGGTAGTTGCCTTGTTCTACATTACCTTCAGCTGTGACGTTATGTTTGTTTTGGGTAGTTTGCAAGCTCAGAACCTAAAAATGTGACAAGTGGTGATTGCTCTAGCGCTCGCAGCACTAGGAAAAAGAGCCTCTCCCGATGTGGCTCAGCGTGTAAAGGTAAAATCTGGTACTCGCTCTGGAGTTAATTTTGCAGGAGAAAATTGTTGCCTACCACCACAATATGTCAACACTAGCCTTACCCGTCACTGGGAAAACTTCTCGCCACTAGCTCCCTGCCTTAGGTTGGTCTAGCGTGCATATCTGTGGGATGGTTGACATATTGTGGTGGTCCCAGAGGAATTTATCCATTGCACCTGGTAGGGTGAAAAGATACCATAAAATTGAGCCTTTGATCACTGACACCCCCAGCAAAAAGGTATCGGTTCGATCAGGTCTAAATTTGTTCTGGTAACAATTATGTACCGCACGTCTCCAGGCCAGATCTTTATTTAAAGTAAAGAGAGGGAGTTGTTAGGAGCCGTGGGCTCCCTCCCCAAGCCAAGCTGCTGCGCATCCCAAGCGGGAGCGGCTGCCTAGTGACGGTTGTAAACTCAGTGCGCAGGCGTGACGCAATCACGTAAGTTACCGCCCACCGCGGGAGTCCGCGCGCCCGCGCCGGTTAGTACGCGTACGTCTGTCACCGCCCAATCCCAGGGCATATCTTGAGGTAACGGGCAACAAGCCAACCCAAGCGCCATACGTCACACTGAAGTAATCTTGAACAAGGTATTTCTAGGGACGCTCCCCCACGCTCTATCTCTCTTTCTCCACATGGATTTAATAAAGTGATACTCGCAGAAGAACTCTGGAGACCCACTTATTCCTCTCCTGCGGGCAGGCGGGGGAAGTGGGGGATATGTTTTTATTGTTTTTTACATGACAGGAAGAATTTCTTTTCTGGTCCAGTCTATTTGGAGTTCTGTAGGCTTCTTGTATGTTCATGGGCATCTCTTTCTTTAGGTTAGGAAAGTTTTTTACAATTTTGATGAAGATATTTACTGGCTCTTTAAGTTGGAAATCTTCACTCTCTTCTATACCTATATATCCTTAGGTTTGGTCTTCTCATTGTGTCCTGGATTTCCTGGATATTTTGGGTTAGGACCTTTTTGGTTTTTGCGTTTTGACTGTTGGGTCAATGTTTTCTATGGTATCTTCTGCACCTGAGATTCTCTCTTTTATCTCTTGCATTCTGTTGGTGATGCTTGTATCTGTGACTCCTGATCTCTTTCCTAGGTTTTCTAACTTCAGGGTTGTCTCCTTATGTGATTTATTTATTGTTTCTACTTCCATTTTTAGATCCTGGATGGTTTTGTTTCTTTCCTTCGGCTGTTTGATTGTGTTTTCCTATAACTCTTTAAGGAATTTTTGTGTTTCCTCTTTAAGGGCTTCTAGCTGTTTACCTGTGTTCTCCTGTATTTCTTTAAAGGAGTTATCTATGTCCTTCTTAATGTCCTCTATCANTGTGATTTATTTATTGTTTCTACTTCCATTTTTAGATCCTGGATGGTTTTGTTTCTTTCCTTCGGCTGTTTGATTGTGTTTTCCTATAACTCTTTAAGGAATTTTTGTGTTTCCTCTTTAAGGGCTTCTAGC
This sequence comes from Mus minutoides, assembly GCA_902729485.2. Classification (NCBI taxonomy): domain Eukaryota; kingdom Metazoa; phylum Chordata; class Mammalia; order Rodentia; family Muridae; genus Mus; species Mus minutoides. The sequence continues at coordinate 68,742 of LR751142.1, forward strand.
TGTTTACCTGTGTTCTCCTGTATTTCTTTAAAGGAGTTATCTATGTCCTTCTTAATGTCCTCTATCATCATCATGAGAAGTGATTTTAGATCTGAATCTTGCTTTTCCAGTGTGTTGGGGTATCCAGGACTTGCTATGGCAGGAGAATTGGGTTCTGATGATGCCAAGTAGCCTTGGTTTCTGTTGCTTATGTTCTTATGTTTGCCTCCTGCCATCTGGTTATCTCTAGTGCTACCTGCCCTGGCTATGTCTGACTGGAGCCTGTCCTTCCTATGATCCTGGTTGTGTCAGAACTCCTGAGTCAAGCTATCTCTGTGATCCTGTGATTCTGGTATCTTGTGACCCTGAGATCCTGGGTGAATCTGAGCTCCTAGGAATCAAGCTGTTTTTGGGACCTTGAGATCTTGGTGTGACCAAGCTCCTGGGATCCTGGGATCCTCTGATCCTGGGTGTGTTAGAGGGCCTGGGAGTGGAGCTATCTTCAGGTGTTGTGGAGCTGGCTGCGGAATTTGCGCCCAAGGTCTACTCAGCTGATTTTGGATTTTCACAACAGGGAAATATTTTATAGATAGGAATCTAGTATGAATTACAGATTATTCCTGTGGCTGTATCAGTATTCTTCTCAATAAACCAAAAAGTACAAAAATGACTGCTTATGTGTACTCAAGGTTATAAAGAAGTTGTTCTATAGATTTAAATGCTAACACATGTCTGATACATTTAACATTAGTGATAAATTTCTGTTTTCATCTATACCATCTCTGACATACCACCAAGAAATGAAATCTTACCCTGTTCTTCAAAACAATCTTGTAAGACTTTCAGCATGTTCTGGCCTTTCTTTATATGAATGTTGGGTGCTCTAATAAAAAAGAAAAAGGAAATATATCATTTCTGTAAGGTGTCTGTTACTCATAATATTGTTTGCTTAAAAATGTTAACCTTAAATAAGAAGAAATATCTCTACTATTTGAACACAAGACACTTGATAGTCTAAGAGCCCATCAAACCCATCCTATCTGTATGCAATACTAAGAGAAGTCATGTAATTATCTACTCAAAGCTGAATACCTGTGTCAAAAATTGGTTCAGAAAATTGCTACATTTCAATAACAATTCCTGTTTTCAAAGAGACTAAATTGATTCTGAATGTTTTGCTCTTGTTATGGGATCTGAACCCAGGAACTCTGGCATCTTAGGCAACTTGTCTACCACTGAGCTATAGTTACAGGCATGCATGCCTCTTTAATGAAGCCCTTACAGGCACCAGTCTTAACAACTCCAAGAACGTATCTTCTCTGCAACTTTTCAAGTGTACTCTGTATTCAATAGTACTAATTTAATTAATCAGCAATTTATGAATGAATAGAAATAGCTTAAATTAAATGTTGTATTGATTTAATATTACCATATACATATTTACTCATGTTTTTCTGGTTCTATATGTACTCACTCATGTGTTTATGTTTAAAAATGACTAATGTGATACTACCTTGTCCCAACTCTATTTGTCTGCTAGACACTTCTCAGTCTTCCAAATCCACGTTAGTGTCACTCTTGGGACTGGCCATGACCCTGACTGTGGTCCAGACTTATTAAATGTAGAAACTGATTTTTGTGGAAGCTTAAAACTAAAACTAAAGCTGAGCAGTGGTGGCGCACACCTTTCATCCCCACACTCAGGAGGCAAAAGCCAGCCTGGTCTACAGAACGAGCTCCAGGGCAGCCAGAGCTACATGGAGAAACCCTGTCTGAAAAAATAAATAATAACAATAATGAAATACAAATCAAAAATAACTGTCAGGAAGTATCTGGAAAATACTGCTGAGCTTTGCAAAAAATCACACGCTCCTAGGGCATCCTAAATCCTTCACAAATCTTTTCCCCCTAGCACTGATGTAATTGTGGTTTTGTCTTTAAAACACTGCACCCCCGAGCTTGGTCACCAAGAGACTTTTCAGAAGCAAGAGTCTGTTTGTTGTGTGCCATGAAAATACTTAAACTTTTAACTGGTTTAATCAATGTGCTTGTCAGTAACTATCTTGCGTGGATCATTTCGATTTCTTTTGTGTGTTATTCTGTCCAATGTATTGCCTCTGGAGGTTCAATATCACAACCAGAGACAGGATACTGAACGGTTTGGTAACCATTCAGAAATACATCTACTTCTCTCTAACTGCCTTCACTCCTCATCCTAGCCTGTCGCTCCTAACCCATGTCCAGCAATTATGTCTTTCATTTATAAATATCTGTCATTTAAAAAATAAGCATCCATAGAAATGGAATTGTGTAGTATGAACTAGAGTGCCCTGACTCTTTTTACTCAGTGTAATTCTCTAGGAAGTAACCCACGTTATTGCATGAATGAATTTGTTCATTGCAATTATTACTGAATAATACTCTATGCTACAAATATATCACAGAGTTTAACCATTTCCCTGAAGGACATCTAGATTTCAGTCAGTATAAATTAGATACACACCTCTGAAAGGGGTTGACAAACTTTTGTTTAAAATTACTCTAAACCTTTAAATGTTACACTAATATCAAAAACACAAATTTTATGTAATTTCTTACATGGCTAGCTGCACTTCATGGCTAGTTAAATTATATGTAAAACTTTTATAACTGTCACTTTATTATCCTATTATAAGAAATAGTTTTGCCCATTAAGTAATTTTACTAGTAGTATAGAAAAAAAAATCTTTCAAATAGGAATGCAAGTTTTTACACTCCAAACTTATTGAAATAAGTAACTTCATTAATATTACCATTCAGTGCTATTAATAATTCAGTGTTCAATGCTTCTTGTTCGTAATTCTATAAGTAGTTTTTCTTACTTCCACTAAGTTATTATACAACTTGTGTTAATATTTTTCTTATATAAAATAATTAAAAGACCAAACAATTAGTGGGTATAGAAATTAATCAGTTCAAGGTAACAACTTTTTTATCTTCAAAGCCATTTTCTAAAGATGAAAGTAAGTTACCTTAAAGGTTCAAGTATGCCGGGCGTGGTGGCACACGCCTTTAATCCCAGCACTTGGGAGGCAGAGGCAGGCGGATTTCTGAGTTCGAGGCCAGCCTGGTCTACAAAGTGAGTTCCAGGACAGCCAGGGTTATACAGAGAAACCCTGTCTTCAAAAAACAAAAAACAAAAAACAAAAAACAACAAAAAAAAGTTCAAGTATAAACATGTTACCTGGAAGGCCGGCAAAATCTTCTGTGGTAGTTCTTTAGATGATCCTGAAAGAAAAGTTAACTATCAATTTTTTTAAACTATAATGAAATACAACTCACCTTCAAATAATTCCAGTACAATACATAATTAATAAGAGAATACATTTTCATGCACTCATTTGACAAGTGTCTATCAACTGTCCAATATAACACTATAAAGCATTCTAGAGCAGGCTAGATGACTAAGAAGAAGCTTGCCACCCACATTCCAAGCTTTAAGCCCTAGAAACTGAAAATCTTCTGCAAGGCTAAAGACACCATCAATAGGATAAAACGGCAGCCTACAGAATGGGAAAAGATCTTCACCAGCCCTACAGCTGACAGAGGACTAATATCCAAAATACAAAAAGAACTTGAGAAATTAGACACCAACAAACCAAATCACCCAATTTAAAAATAAGGTACAGAGCTAGACAGAGAAGTCTCAGTCTCTTAATGGCCGAGAAGCACTTAAAGAAATGTTCAATGTCATTAATCATCATGGAAATGCAAATCAAAACGACTCTGAGATTCCATCTTACACCCATTGATGGCTAATATCAAAAACTCAAGAAATATCACATGCAGTCAGGAGTGGTGGCACACGCCTTTAATCCCAGCACTTGGGAGGCAGAGGCAGGCGAATTTCTGAGTTCGAGGCCAGCCTGGTCTACAGAGTGAGTTCCAGGACAGCCAGGGCTATACAGAGAAACCCTGTCTTGAAAAACCAAAAAGAAAGAAAGAAAGAAAATAAATGTACATCTACACCATGGAATACTACTCAGCTACTAAAAACAAAAACATAATGAAATTTACAGGAAAAGGGATGGCACTAGAAAATATCTATAGTGAGGGAACCTAGACCCAGAAAGCAAAGCATGGTATGTACTCATAAATGAACATTAGCCATAAAGTACAAAATAACCATGCTACAGTCCACAGACCAAAGAAACAAAGTAATCAAGAGTGCCCAAGGGAAGATGCATGACTCACTCAAAAGGGAAAATAATATAGAGGTGGATGGAGGAGAGAACTGGGTGGGAGAGGGCATGAGGAGAACAGGAATGGGGACTGGGTGTGGGGAGAGGGGAGGCTGCAGAGGGCTGGCTGAGAAAGAGAACAGAAATTGGTGGGGAGCAACTCTGGGTTAGCTAGAGACCTGGGGTGGGGGGTAGGGGCACACAACACTCCCTAGAGTCTATGGGGGTGATCCTAGCTGAAACTCCTAGCAGTGGGGTATATGGAAACTGAAGTGGCCACATCCTATAGCCAGACAGGACCCCTAATGGAATGATAAGGATACCAACCCATTCACAAAACCTGAAATTAGCCCTGCCTACAAGATGTACAGATAGAGCGATGGAGCAGAAATTGAGGAAACAGCTTACCAATGACTGGTCCAACTTGAGATCCACCCGGTTCAAGAGAGCCAATCCCTGACACTATTATTAATACTCTGCTATGCTTGCCAACAGAATCTAGCATAACTGTCTCCTGAGAGGCTTCATCCAGCAACAGATGGAAACAGACTCATAGACCACAGTCAAACATCACACAGAGCTCAGGGACTCTTGTCTAAGAGTAGAGGATAGAATGAGCCAGGAGGAGGGGAAGAGTTGGTGTTTCAGGGGAGGGAGGGTCAAGATGCTGAGTGTTTGCTTTAAACGTTTCCACTAAAGCAAACACTCAGGTCTCTTTCTGGTATGCATCAACGTGAGGCACTGAAATCAGCCCAACCCTGAGAATGTTAAATTACACAAGCTTCCAAACCCTAAGCTCTGAAACTTCTCATTTCAGTCAAGTTGAAAGATCACAAATCTGCACACTGCCAACATTTTTGGAACATGAACCCCCTGTACAATGTTCCCTCTTCTTCTGCTAAGCAAAAAAATTTTTAAGACAAACTAGGTCACCCTGCTCATGAATACTGGGCACCTCCTAGAATGTCAGTGACTTAGGCACACTGAAAAGCAGGTGGGCACCAAGACAAATATGGCTCCTTAACGCTGAGTTCAAATTTTAAAAATATTTATTTGAAAGTACAAACTGACAACTTCATTTTATCCTTCAATTGATGTCAACTTGAGTTTCTTCCCCTATGATACTGTACTTCTCAAAAAAACTGCAACAATTTTTTTGGTTTGATATATATATATATATATATATATATATATATATATATGCCAAATATACATATTTGGAGCACTGAGTGCTGCATCCTCCCACCCTCTCCATCGTCCTCACCCCAACTCTAAGCCTACTCTGGCAAAAACAAAAGTTCCTTTGAATATGGCAAAAATATGTCCAAGATAGGAAATTACCTTGAAAACCCTTATCAAAATATCTGAGAACAATCTCCAGCTCATCCCTCCATTTACCTTTTAAGTAGACAACACATCGATGTCAGAAGTACAAAGCTCAGAACAGCTGTTTGGTATATGATAATGTACAGCAGGCATTCGTTAAGTTTTGTTCTTTATGGCTTTAATGTTTCTTTTCTCTGATGACATGCAATGTAAATTACGTACGTGATTTTTGCAGAATACACACTATACTGTCTTTTCATACATGTTAAGCACGCATACACACACAAAACTACATGATAGAAACCATCAACGAACGTTTTCTTTCAAAGATAAATTGAACTGCTAGGTTAGGGAGGAAATAAGGCATAGTAATCATACAAAACTTGGAATGAATATCAAGTGTGTCAAGAGACATAAAGTGGCAAGTCGTGGACCACATCAAACATTCAAAGCTGGCACCATTTAAAATATGGTTGCCTTGTATAAAGCTTTATCATTAACAGGTGTCCCATAAATATTAGACTCTTCACATAAAATAGTATTTCGAAATTAACACTCGAGGTTTTCCAGACCATCAAGGCTGGCTTGTACAATAATCATGAGAATTTGGAATACTGAAAAAAACGGAAAAAGGCTGAAATGTAGAAATTTCTGAAGAAATCTCTTCAGAGTAAAAGAAAAAAGGCAGGCAGGGATGGATGAGTTTACGACGTGAACCAGGAACAGTCCAGTTACTTCCGCTACCGGTCCACCATCGCACCTGATTTGTTACCAGTGCAGCTTTCAAACCACCCCAGACAAGCCCCACCCCGACCGCGACAAGCCGGACAGCACCCGCCCCGCGTCCCGCCAGTCGAGCACAGGGCGAGCGCCCGACCCAGACCCGCACTTACCAGATGGAACGAGGCCATGGTTCCGGCCTCCTAGGTCAAACGGAGGCCTGAGAGGGAAATCCAGGCCGGCCAGGGTTCCAGGAGGGTTAGAGTTAGATTGCGGGACGGAGGCGTCCCCAGAGCTGCGCGGCCCGCACTTAACACTCGGCCGTAAATAAACAGCAGCGACCAACCCTCCCCGCCCCCCCAAAAAAAAAATTAACTAAAAAAAGGCAAACGAACCACGCCTGCGCACAAAAGCCTAGCTCAGCCGGCCGTTACTTGACGTATTTTAAAGATTCCGGCTCTTGGTCCCGCCCACTCGCCTTTACTCACCTATCAACCCGCCTTTCTCAGTTCGCCCCGCCCTCCTACCCAGCGCGCCTTGCCCTTTGCCGGCGTCCCACCCTCCCACTCATCGCCCCGCCTCTCACCCATCGCCACGCCTCTCACCCATCGCAACGCCTCTCACCCATCGCCACGCCTCTCACCCATCGCCACGCCTCTCGCCCGTCGCCACGCCTCTCGCCAGTCTCCACGCCTCTCACCCGTCACCACGCCTCTCGCCGGTCGAGTTGTCCGGGCTTTGGGTGGGCGCTCCTGCTCTCCTACTTTTTTTTTCAGACAGTTTGTTGCGTCTACGGCTGCTCGTATTTAGAAAGCAGGTATTGAGCACCACCTGTGCTCCTTGAGATAAATGTATAATATATCCCAGCAGTTCTATTACGGATTAATAGGTTAATACTAAAAAAGGATTACAGGTAGAAATTGCTCAAATTGTTTTGAGCAGATTACACAACGCAGATTCGTCAGATGCAACCCGCCCATCTATACAGTATCTCTGAAAATAGTAATGATATTCTATCTTTTGTCAAGTATTTAAAAATTATTTATGAAGCAAAGGCATAAATTATATATGCATATCAGTAGAACGAACATAGTTGTTTTTTTTTTAAGAGAAAGTGACTGCTTCTGTCTTACCAATTTTCTGTGAAAATTAAGATAATGACCCCGATTGGAAAACAAGAAAAATACACTGATATGTAGTTTGTCCTGTTCACGTGACTAGGTCGCAACCTGTAGCTGATCTATTTCCTTAGGAGACAGAATGCCATAAATACATACATACATACAGAAGGAAGGAAGAAAAAGAGAGTCTGGAGCGATGGAGCGATATCTCAGTGGTCAAGAGTGCTTGCTGCACTTTTAAAGTAGCAAAGTTCGGTTCCCAGCACCCACAAAGCAACTCAACCTATTTGTAGCTCCAGTTCCAGGGGATCTGACACTCTATTCCGGCCTCAGCTAGCAATAAGCACGCACGTGATGTCCTCGCAGACAAGCAGACAAAAAAAAATCATACCTATAAAGCAAATAAATCTTTTTTTTTTTTTAATTTTTTCTTTTTTAGAAACTAGAACCCTTTGTGAGTTCTAACCTCTTTTTTTTTTTTTTAGATTTATTTTATTTATAATACATAAGTACACTGTAGCTGTCTTCAGACACTCCAGAAGAGGGAGCCAGATCGGATGGTTGTGAGCCACCATGTGGTTGCTGGGATTTGAACTCATCACCTTCGGAAGAGCAGTCGGGTGCTCTTACCCGCTGAGCCATCTCACCAGCCCAAATAAATCTTTTTTTAACTGTAGATTATTTTAGAATGATGGGGTCCCATATGAGCCGAATGTGCTCATGGTTGCAGCGATGCTTGCCGGACTTGCCAGTCAGATCCGCCAGAGGGCAGCAGAGGTGCTGCAAACTTATTAATCCTATTCTCCAATGGGAAGCTACAGAATCCAGGCAACCTGTCAACTGTGCAACAGCTACGACTCAATAAATCTCAGAGGAATCAGCCGACCCATGACACAAAACAAAGAAAATGCATACATAAAGGCTGGGGGGACCAGGCCATGTTTACAACTGAGCTAGGAATAACCCTTAATTAAGATCAGCTAAGCACAGGAGGCAGGTGAGTGGTCTGATGCGATGCTAGTCTATGGTTAAACCCACCACCAGGGGTCCTTTAGTAAATACCTGATAATGTTAATCCTCTGGGCCTAGTGAAAAACAAGTACCAGGGGAATTGTTCTACTAACCCTTTCATGAATATTACAGTTCTTCCTAAAACCACAACCCACCTATTTCCTAGCCGCCATTCCTAGGGCGGCTGAAACAGGCTTTCTCCTGCTGTTGTCCTCAGTTGCAATTCGGCACTTTGTGGGAATTTTGAATAAGACCTGTGACCAAAATGTAAGGGTACGATGCTTGGATTGTTCAACATGCAGACACAGTTTGCTGAAGAAGCAGTTGAAAGTGACTCTGGAGAATCACATCAAAACGTTCAAAATAAACATGATTTTTTTTTTTTTTTTTTTTTTTGCTTTGATGCCTTTGAAACCAAGAAGCATCAGCAAGCTGTTGTTGTCCAGGAGAATAGACAAAGTTGGCAGTGAGGGTTTGAGTCCCAGCTGCTCAAGACAGAGAGACCGGCCCTAATACAGAGAGTGTGATGGCATCCAGGATGACTTGCAAGTTGATGCCTTCCACCTTCCTCCGTATTGTGCTGATGCAGCCCAACCTGGAACAGTTGAAAATATTCTGCCCCGCTCCCCACAGAGGATGAAGCTCGAAAAAGTCCAAGTGGAACTTCCAGAAAGGTATCATCAGAAGAAACACTGAGGATGATCGAACAGGACAGCCAGTGTGGCCTTTTGTCGTCAAAATGCTAATATCCCCCAGGGAATGGGGAGAGGAGAGCAGAGCCCGCCAGGCCGAACGCATCTGATTTCTAAGACACCCCCCCACCCCGCCCCAATCAAGTTCACAGCCCAGAAAGGCTTAATGAGGAAAGTGTGCTGGGACCTGAAACTCCACCCCACCCCCAACCCTACCCCTGCACCTCCTGAAAACCAACCTGCGGGAGCACTTTACCTGCCTAGCTCCTAGCAAGGGCCGCTCACAGAGCATAATCTCCGATTCTGTGAAGGCAACAATCACTGTTGATTTCCAGATTTCCCTGATAGTGTCACAGGCGAAATGGCACACTATGCCCTAAATATGGATCATCTGTAAATATTTGTTCATTCAAAATGACCCTAGAGGGTTTTCGGAGGGGAAACTAGGAAAGGGGATATAACATTTGAAATGTAAATAAAGAAAAATATCCAATAAAAAATAAATTAATTTTAAAAATGACCCTAGAAAACCGTTAAATGATAAAATGCCAAACTTCATCTCATAGGTAGTACATAAAAATAAAAGTGTTAAAGAAAGAAAACACAAAGAAAAACTGCCAGCGACGTCATGGGGCAGAAATTGTAGCTGGAATAGGGGAAATTTTATTATATTGAAAAATACGTTGAGAAGAGCAAAATGTAATCTCATTATGGGACACTTCTGATGTTAGAATAAAATTTCAATAATTCTATTGCCAATGAGGGAATGTGTTATTAATTAAAGGATCAATTAAAAAGACAGTAATCAGTCGTTCCAATTAAAGCCCATGCGCCATCCAGCATTTAACAGCTTAGACAATCTTGGAAGGAATAGTAAAAGTGTGGCTCTGGGGCAGGTTTGGGGGACCAGAGTCAAAAAACAAAAAACAAAAAACAAAAAAACAGTGCAATTCAAGCCACACTAAAGCAGTTATGAGGCAAATCGAAAAATTAGGAACCTGATAATAATGCTGGTCTCTAAGAACATAAAGGAAATGCAATCAGGAAGTCGCCAGAGTTACAAAACTGCCACCTCACGGAAGGCTCCGTGAGTACTAAGCCACACCAAGGCTGACCACCTCATACCTGATCCGATGCACACCAGTGCAACCGATGTCCCCTGGCCAAGTTGTCAGCATGCGTGAAGCTAGTGACCAGACACTGTACCCCACCCCACCCCCATCCGGTTACCATGGAAAAGTCAGACACCTATCCCTGCCTTTTCTTTGGGAGGAAAAAACCAAAGGCAGCAGTAAGGAATGATTCTGCTTCTCTTCTGCCTTGCCAATCATACTGATTCTTCCCAATCATACTTGGAAAAATATCAGAAGGGTTTTTTGTTTTGTTTTGGGTTTTGGATTTTTAGGTTCTTTCTTTCTTTCTTTCTTTCTTTCTTTCTTTCTTTCTTTCTTTCTTTCTTTTTGCTGTTGTTGGTTTTGTTGTCTTTTCTTTGTTTTCTTTTCTTTTCTTTTCTTTTCTTTTCTTTTCTTTTCTTTTCTTTTCTTTTCTTTTCTTTTTCTCATTTCAGCTTCTACAGTAAAGAGCCTCACACTGGGAACAGGGGAAATGGCTGTGAAGCAGGGAAGCATCAATCAACGGTTTCCTCCAGCAGGACCAACTACATGATCTCAAAGGAAAAATAAAGACTTGAATCTTTTTTTTGTTTTTTTGTTTTTTGTTTTTTTGTTTTTTGTTTTTTTGTTTTTTGTTTTTTTGTGTTTTTTGTTTTTCAAGACAGGGTTTCTCTGTGTAGCCCTGGCTGTCCTGGAACTCACTTTGTAGACCAAGCTGGCCTCGAACTCTGCCTCTTGAGTGCTGGGATTAAAGGCCACCACGCCCAGCCTAAGACTTGAATCTTGTATATGTTGAGTTTGAAGTGGTAAAAAATATATTCTCTAAAAATTTGACTCATACAATAATATAACTATTACTCTAGCCCCTAAAGTATCTATTATTCTGAATTCCTAGTTTGTGGTAAAGCTGTTAGCTTGTGATGGACCTGATTTGGGAACTGGTGTTCTGGATCCATTTGCCCTCCGGGTTAGACTTTTCAACAGAATTACCAAACACCCGAAGAAACAACATAACGGGGAAGGGTTCTATTTTGCTCATGGTTTCAGAACTGTCAATTCATGATAGCAGAGGGCATACGGCCCTAGACACACACACCACAGAAGCCAGGGAGCAGCCACACCCCCTTTTATTCCATCCCGGGTCCTTGGTGTGTGCAATGTTCAGAGGGAGTCTTCCCCTCTTCGGTAATCTTCCTTGTAAATGTCCTCACAGACATATCCGGGGGTGTTCTTTACTAATCTAGGTCCTATGCAACCAGTTGTCAATCAAGAATCACAACCTCAGCTGAGTGTGGTGGTATATACTTTTGATATCAGCACAGGCAGGCAGATAGATCTTCCTGAGTTCAAGGCCACCACCCTGGCTTACAAAGTAAGTTCCAAGTCAATCAAGTTGCATAATGAGACTCTGTCTTAAAAAGGAAGGAAGGGAGATCCATAACCTACCAAATTTTATATATATATATATATATATATATATATATATATATATATATATATATATTACAAGATACATTATAAAATAGTAACATAACTAAGAGGAGCTCTTAGCAGCTAGTAGTAATTCTTCATTCAATACTGAAAATGCTAAAGCTAGCAAATTAAAATCTTAAACAGTGATTCTTCCCCTTTTTTTTCTGACCCAAATACTTCAGGAAAGCATATTCTGATTAAAAAAAAAAAAAAAAAAAAGGCTCACTGTGTCAATAATTACAGGGTAAAGGGTGAGAGAAGAAACCCTATAATGAGTACCCAGGAATCCCTGGGATCCTACTACAACAATTTTCATTTTCTCTACTGAAAATACTTTTATCCTACCAGAGTCAATAAAAACTGACTGGAACTGAGACTGTTTGACTCATAATTTATTCAAGTATTCCAACTTATGGTTAAAATTAAAGCTGGGTTTTTTTTCCAGTTATGTGTGCATACACACCACACACACATGCACATATATATTTATTTTTTGTTTCATACTTATATAAAATATATTTACATACTTTGCATCTGTGAAACATTTAAATTTATATATTATATATTGTTTTATATATTTATACATGTTATTTATTTATTTACTTATATGTTTTTCAAGACAAAAAAATCTCTGACTGTCCAAGAATACATTTATAGGCCAGACTGGTATAAACTCAGAAATTTGCCTGCCTCTATATCCCAAGTGCTGATACTAAAGGCATGTATCACCATGCCTGGCAACACAATTACATTCAACTCAAATTTCTTTTAACTCTCTTGAAACATATAGTGATGCATGTGAAGGTAAATCAGTCAATAGTAAGGGCCAGAAATTAGAAAGTACCAGATGAGGACATTTCTATTCATACTTTCTAGCTTAATCAGTATAAGAAGTTAATAAAGTAATTCTTCCCAATAACAGATTTCACCAGGATCTTGAAGGATGAGTAAGAATTCACCAAGTAGATAACAAAAAGAAGGGTGTGGGAGCACACAGTAGGAGCTATCAGAAGAAGGACCAAGGGACTTGAGACATCTAGGAGCAAGTGTAAGGACTGCAGCAGAAGGTACTGGCTGGTGAAGGGGCTTGGTTTCTTGCCAGTGCAATCAATAGTGTTCAATAAAACGTGAAAGGAAGAACCTCAAAATCTGTGAGGATCTATCAGACTGATCAAGAATGAAATTTTGAAATTTATAAGGTTTGGGGGAGATGACTGAAGAAGAAATATTTGATTCTTGGTACATTGAGGGTTAATGTTATTTACAAATCAACAGACCAAAAGAGCCTACATGGTTTGATGAACTAGGTTTAATTTTTATTTATTTATTTATGCATTTACTTATTTATTTATTTATTGCTTACTTTTAAAAATGGTAAAGAGACAAAATTAAGCAGATGTTTAATTAACATAAATATTTCTGTCTGGGCTCAGGACACTAAGGGACATACTGCCAAACCCAGTGCTTGAGCCCCCATATATTAGAAGAGAGCCAATTGCCACAAATTGTCCTCTAAGCTCCATACATGCACTGTAACATGTGCACACTTGACCCTACCTGCATATTAGCACACACACACACACACACACAAACACACATGCACACCCCTACACACACACACACCCCTACACACACACACAAAGTAAATGTCAAAACATCAAAAATATTCTTTTTTGTATTTTTCTGTAAGTCATCTTTCTCTTCTAAAGCTCTCTGGCCACAGCTGGGTATGATGACATAAATCTTTAAGCCCAACACTTTGGAGGCAGAAGCAAGTGGACCTCTGTGAGTCTGAGCCCAGCCTGGTCTACACAGTAGAATTTCAGGCTAGCCATGGCTACAAAATGAGACCATATTTTCAATAATAAAAAAAAAAAAAACACTATTGATATATAGCCAATAGGATCAATACAAAAATATTCAATGAAGAATACATATCTTCAAAATAAAGGCAGAGAGCAATTAACAAAAATGAAAGCTGGAAAAGCTAAGTGTGTCGTTGGTGTCGCTCCTAAAGTCTCTCACCATGCCTACACCTGCTCCTTTCATCCTTAGAAGATGGTAATCTGCTGTTTATTTTGTTACCATAAACCTAAGCTCATGAAGTTTACACAGCAGTCATCTTTTAAAAGTTGGTCTGTGCCTGATCTTTCTTACTTCACAAAAACTGAAGGGGGGAAAGTGTGTGTGTGTGTGTGTGTGTGTCCTGTTGGTGGAAGGGTTGGTGGTTAAAAAGCAAGTTAAGACTTCCTCTTTGAACAGTTGCCTTTCCTCTCAACACTACGGAGATTTCGTTTTTTGTTTGAGGCTGGATAGAACTGAAAGCAAGCCAGACTCCAAAGCAAAGGGTATGATGGCTAAAAAGCCCCCGAAACCTGCCCCTCGCAGGATCTTCCAGGAAAGACTGAAGATCACTGCTCTGCCCCTGTACTTTGAAGGATTTTTACTGATCAAACGGTCTGATTACCAGGTAAGTGTGTAGACGATAATTGTAACCCTGATCATTGGCACTTATCCTAAAACTTATGGCAACACAGTGCGATGAAGCCTCCTTGTTTCTGTTTGGGTTATACTGTCTTCCTTGAGTTAGAAGATGATTCTCATTTTGAATCAATGCACAGCTTAAAATTATATATATATATATATATATATATATATATATATATATATATACACACACACACACACACACATGCAATACATATGTATTATAAGGTTTCTAATATTTAGCCATAATCTAAAAATTCAGTGCAATTTCCAGAAGGTTCTTTTAAGCATCACAGAAGATTTTGGTTTTGAAGATGAGTTTTATATATTCTGTCCACAACTTACTGCTATGCTTCAGTAGAGAGGAATTGCATGATGTTGAGGTGATTTAATGATAGATAACAACCTACTACTACTCTAGTTACAATGAGGCTTATAATGATCACATTGTAAGAAATAGTAAACTTACATAAGATTGCGAAAATTTGATATTGACTTAATATTGTTTCATTACACATTCTGAAAATACTGTTCACAATGCTTATTTTAAAAGAATATTTAAGGTGTTACTGTAAATAGTGAACACATTAAGGTTTTTTCAAAAGTACATTTGCTCTAAGAAAACTCACAAAGTATTTCACATACTTTTTATGTAAAATCTTAAACTACGGTTATAAAAATGTATTTGCCTTTAAAGTTGTAACTGTGGACAACATAAAATTAATTAAGGAAGTAAACATGAAATCATGAAATAATGTTGCTAAAGAAGTAAAGAAGCCAATGGAGTAGGTATGATATTTTCATATTGACTGAAGTTAGCAAGGCTGTAAATGTTTTCAGAAGTAGCAGTGAATGTTCAATGAAGATGATGAGGCAAGGTTCAGTGGACTCATTAACAGTTATGGAAAAATTCTGAACATGAAAATACTCTACATAGTAACGTCATTTGCCATTTGAAAGTCATGTTGGGACTCTTGCCGTGGCTGATAAATTTGCAAATTTTAAATAGTAAATTGGCCAGCTATATTCGAATGTTGTTGTTGTTAGTGGTGGTGGTGGTTCTACACAGGTCTCAAGGTTGTACTTCACCAGAGTTGCGCAACACCTGAAAGTAAATTTCCAGTTGGTAATTTAAATCTGATCTTCGTCTGATTGTCTTCCCAGAGTGTTTATAGTAACTGTGTCTGTTACCAAGACCCTTCAGCTGTTTAAAGAAGCCATGTGGTGGCATGCTTAGCAGAAAGAAAAAATCCACAATTTTAGAATACCAGTAAACCATGTCTTCACTTGATATTTCTTCTACATACAACTCATGACCTTAGGAAAATCCCTCTATCTCCCCTGAACTCAGTTTATTCAACTGTTAAAAAAAAAAAAAAAAAGTAGCCAAAGGATACTACTTGCTGTGATGTAATATAGTATTATTTATTTTGCACTCTTCATTATGTCTGGGATAAGTAAATGCAGTGCTGAATCAAGTTGTGTTTCAAAATAAACAATCACTATGTAGGGAGCCAGACTGATGCAAGAATTTCTTCAGGGCCTTGATTAAGGAATAAAGGGCACTTCTGTGTTCTTGTCCAGGAGTAGGCTTGGCAAGTTCAGCCTAGGGCTGGAGCCTCTGAAGAGTCAATGTGCAGCTTCTGTGGACTTGACTCCTCACCCTTGGTTTTGGTTATCAGTCAGTCCTAAAGCTTGTGTATGTGAGGTATCGCATGTTTTCTTTGCCAACATTGTGTGACTTCGCTCTCTGCTGACCCTGGCCATTGTCCCTTTGTAAAGAGTATATGTGATGCTGTACTTCTTAATAAACTTTCTTGGCATAAGTGCTCAACTTATACAAGACCCCCTGGTCCCAGCTGCTGTTTGTGTCTTCGTGTCTTGTCTTTTCCAGTTCTCATCTCTACTGCTTGACACCTCACAGTCCAGGACCCTTACATCCGGTGGTTCGAGTCATCACTCTATGAAGACAGTCCACAAGCTGCTGTCCCTCTCTCTTCCCCCAGCTCTAAATATTTATATATCTTCCACTGTAATTTTGCTTCTCCCAAGTTTTAAACCAACAGTCTTAGAAATTGCCTAACTAAGGATCCATTCTTTATTTCTATAACTAATAAAGTTAATCAGTGTTTGAGTTTAATAGTGGGCCTCAGCTGCTAACACATCATCCTAGACTGAGCTACTGCTGGTCGCCACTCAGCTTGAAAGGCCCAAGCCTATGCTTCTTAGAGGCTCTTCGCTACCTGGCGGGAAATAGAGCTCTCCCAGCTGGCAAGGCTAAGAGAGGACAGGAAGGGCTCAGCTAAGCCTCACCTATTTGATACAACCCTACTCGATTCAGAGATCAGATCAGTTAGTGAAGACTTTATGGAAGAGTGTTAAGAATGTGGCAAAGCAGGGCGTTGTGGTGCACGCCTTTAATCCCAGCACTAGGGAGGCAGAGGCAGGCGGATTTCTGAGTTCGAGGCCAGCCTGGTCTACAAAGTGAGTTCCAGGACAGCCAGGGCTGTACAGAGAAACCCTGTCTCAAAAAAAAAAAAAGAATGTGGCAAAAAGGCCAAAAAGTTGGTGAGAAGGGGGTCTATCATAGTAAAAAGAAACTTGGTGTCCTCTATGAGCAGAAGGATATTTCTGACGGAGTCAGCCACCAGTACTCATGGAACCTTTAGATTTCAGAAACCTCTTTGCTCTGTTTTGTAACTGTCCTTCAGGAAGGATCTTTTGACTGACCCAATAGTTGCATTCACAGCTCTACTACATGTCGCTCTCAGCTACGCATTGACTGGAGTGGGATCTTACAATTGCCCCTATAGGCCTCTTACATGTCACAGTCAAGTCTCTGTAATGAGTTGACAAGTGGAAAGACCACCTACCATGGGCAAGGATGCCTCTTCCCAAGTCCCAACTCTGTATTTGGGGTAGATAACTACAGTAATATTAACATTTGATTTAAACTTGACCATATGCACATACCGCTGAAGTATAACTTCTATTTTTTCACCATATGGTGAATCTATTTTTACATCTTTTTTTAAAATTTTGCCTAGGTCATGTAACACACGTAGGTAAATATAGCACAAGCAGAAATTTATATTAATAATATGCTCATTAAGAACAGAGAGATGGTTCAGTGCTCTTACAGAAGACCTGGGATCAGTTCCCAGCACCTACATGGTTGCTCACAACCACCTTTAACTCCGGATCCAGAGGATCAGACTCTCTTCTTGCCACTGTGGGCTCCTGCACACACATAGTGAATATAAATTCATTAGGCACGTGTGCACACGCACACACACACACACACACACACACATACATACACACTAAAAATGACACAAGTATGCTTACACATTGGGCTCTCTCTTTTATAAAATGTTAAGTGTTTTGTTTTTGAGATTTACTTTTAATTATGTATATTTGTGGGGGGGGGGTAGTATGTCCATCATGGAAGTTGGGAACTGGATCATGTCTTCTGAAAGAACAGTAAGCTGGCTTGCTTCTTGTTTACTTGTTTGTATCCTTCCTTATACCCTTCCTTCCTTCCTTCCTTCCTTCCTTCCTTCCTTCCTTCCTTCCTTCCTTCCTTCCTTCCTTTATTTTGCTTTTGGTTGCTGTTGTTGGTTTTTATTTTTAAGGCAAGGTTTCTTTGTGTAACTCTTGACTGTCCTGGAACTTGCTCTGAAGTGCAAACTGGCCTTGAACTCAGACATCTGCCTGCCTCTGCCTCCTGAGCACTGGGATTAAAGGTGTGCGCCACCACCTCGGCTGTTACCATCACCCAGTCAGTAAGCATTCATAATCACTGTACATCTCCCAGTCCATTTCTGTTGATATTCATAAAGTGTGTGAATGAAGCCTGGGTGGGATGTAAAGATACACACTTTTAATCCCAGCAGACAGGACAGGACACAGGGACAGGTAGACCTCTGTGAGTTCAAGGCTAGCCTGAAGCCTGGTTTACATAGTGAGTTCTAGAAGAGCCAGAGCTACATAGTGAGACCCTGTCTCAAAATAATTACAATAATAATAATAATAATAATAATAAATGAAACTTGAGCCAAGTGAAATGGGAGTCTTTCTAACTAGGTTATTTTTTAAATTAAATTTAGAACATTATTTGTAAAGAACTCATGGAAATGTGATCCTATTAATAATTAAACACTTAATGAATGAAATATGTTCTTTAAACATCAACTATTAAATCATTTTTATCATCAACTTATCTATCCCCTTAGACTATGTCAGTGATAAATATTACTTAAGGGACCCACTCTAAGCGAGCGAGATGTCCTCTGCTTTTACATATTTGCTCAGCCCTCTCATCTCCCAAAGGTGCTGCACGCCTTTAATCCCAGCACTGGGGAGGCAGAGGCAGAGGCAGGTGGATTTCTGAGTTCGAGGCCAGCCTGGTCTACAGAGTGAGTTCCAGGACAACCGGGGCTATACAGAGAAACCCTGTCTCGAAAAACCAAAAAAAAAAAAAAAAAGAAAAAGAAAGAAAGAAAGAAAAAGAAAGAAAGAAAAAAAAAGAAAGCAGATATATCCAGGTCCTATATGATCTCTGATATGGCCCTGTCATTCATGCGAGCTTCCACTAACGTTGAATAAATAGTTTAAAATTAACAAGAAGAGTTCCAGAAATGATCTAGTTAAGAACAAGTCAAACATTATACAAAGGTAAGTTTGAAAAGAATTTACCCAAGAATTAACTACAGGGCTAAAGAAATAGCTCAGTGGTTAAGAGCATTGGCTGCTTTGCCAGAGGACCTGGTTTAGTTCTCAGCACCTCTAAGTGTCTCACAACTGTCTTTAATGCCAGTTCCAGGGGATTCAATGCTCTCTTCTGGTTTCCAGGGAAAACAGACACACGTGTTGCTGATAAAATACATGCAGGAAAAATACTCATACATATAAAATAAATTTATTAAATTCTTTAATTAACTGCAAAGTAAAGCCACTAAAGCATTGGTGAACTTCATTTAAGAATATCATATAATGATTACATGTATGGCAATTTTTTAAAAAAATTATGGGAAAATTCAATGAATAGCAGGTGCACTGGCACGCACCATTAATCCCAGCACTTGGGAAACAGAGGCAGGAAGATCTCTGTGAATTCAAGACCAACATGAACTACACAGCCAGTTTCAGGCCAACTGAGCTATTTATTAAGATATTGTCTCCAAAATTAAAAAAACAAGAAAAGAAAGAGAAGAAGGAAGGAAGGGAGGAAGGAAGGAAGGAAGGAAGGAAGGAAGGAAGGAAGGAAGGAAGGAAGAAGGGAAGAAGGAAGGGAGAGAGGGAGAGAGGGAGGGAGGGAGAAAGGAGGTGTGTGTGTGTGTGTGTGTGTGTGTAAATGGCTCAGTAATTAAGAGCACTTTCCAGCACCCACATCAGGCAGCTCCCAACCTCTTGTAACTGCATGCAGTTCCCACTGATTCAACTCTTCTGGCTTCCTTGGTTACACAGGAGCACACACATCTACAAATAAAATAGATAATGTTTAGGCAAAATGTGAAAGATAAAGAATAAATTTATATCATACAATTGCAAAAGATAAAACAGAAAGTAAAAAAAAAAAAAAAAAGTTGACTATGCCTTTGTGACATGGTGTTTATGATTTCTTTTCCTCAGGAGTACAAACACTATTGGACTGAGCTGAGAGGGACCACACTGTTCTTTTACACTGACAAAAAAAGTACAATCGTAAGTAGAGCATGACGTGGCCACCTAGTTCAGCCTTTCAGTAGGCCCTTGGCATATAACTCACTGTCCCCTTTTCTATCATCCCCAAATGAAGGTATTCAAACACGTAAGTCTGAGGGGCCTATCAAGTCCCTGGACATCTCAAAGGGTATTCACTCATGTTTTTAACTTTTTGTTATTTTCTTCCCGGCCTAGATAATAAAGAATGACTTCAGAAGTAGAAATCTTAGATACCCCCTCGCTATAACCTGCTTAATGCAAAACGATAGCTCCCATTTCTTGTGATTGTGGAATGCAATTGTAATCTGAAAGGAACGAGATGATTCCCATAACATTGGAACATATGATGCCACAATTTAATTTTCCCAGACAAAAATATAGCCTCTAGAAGTAGACTTCTAAGAGCTAAAGGAAGAGGAGGAAGAGGAGGAAGTGATTATTTAATTAATCCTTTAAAGAGTAAGCGTGTTAAAAATAGTGTACTGCAACTTTCTAGTGGTGTCAAGAAAGCAGAGATCCTGGCCAAAATCTTGTGTGATTCACAGTAACCAGCTTCACTTAGAGCATTTCAAGAGGAGTACAGCTTGGTGATCAGGAGCCTGGTATGCCCAGAAAGATTGCCTAGTTTTTCAGTGCTAGCCTTGCTATTGGTAGGAGATATATATAACTGGGATATTGAGATACTTATCTAACCTCTCTATGAGTCATTTCATAAAAAGGGGCACAGCAGAAAACAGATCACATCTCAAATTGGGCAATTTGAAGAACATTTAATAACGTCATTAGAAATATGTAAAGCAGTGGGCAGAATATAGAGAAGTCACACACTTAGCTCTCAGACTAAAAATAATGCCATATTACCACGTGAGGCATGAGAGGAAAGAGTGGGAGAGCTCATACTTAAGGGTTAAGCATGACATTTGATTGAAGGGAAAGCTACATGGGGCACTAAACCATCTTCCTGCCTCAGTCTCCTGGGTGCTAAGATTGCAAGCATGCACACCACCGGGCACTGTGGCTAATTCCTTGATTAAGTTGCAGTCAAAAATGGCAAGTCTATGAAAGGTGGTCCCTTAATTATGACATTAAAAAAGCCCCAGCTCAGCTCATACAATCTCCTTCCACCCTTAGGAGGCTCTGAGCCATTAGGCATCCTGAGTTATATTTTAAGTTTAAATTACTGCACTTAAGAGATCTTTAAGACAAAATATCTCTAACCTGTAAGCCTCACTTACTCAAGGGTAAATAACTTCCTGCAATGTTGAGGGCTGCATTCCTGAAGTCATTAAGCAGTATGTTTTCACTTCTGTCAACCAGTTTGCTTGCCCCGACTGCACAGGACGTGATTGTTCCTGCCTAGGCAGAAGGTATGTTAGGATGTACTCTGGGATGTAGAAAGGACGCTAGGATGACTGGACAAAGGCAGGAAGTGCATGGCCTTGGGAGTTTTGCCTTTATAAGTTCCTGGCTGATGTAATTCTGAATCATACACTGGAATCTGGGTATGGACCTGGTCAGTATTTAATAAAGTATTTCTGAGTTTGAGGCCAGCCTGGTCTACAAAGTGAGTTCCAGGGCAGCCAGGGCTATACAGAGAAACCCTGTCTTGAAAAAACAAAAAACAAAACAAAACAAAAAGTTTGCCTCAAATTTGGCTAAGAAATTGTGGTAATGGTCTTATTCTCACTTGGTGGTATTAACAACGACTTAACCCCTATTTATAAATGAAAACTGTCAAATTTAAGGATTAAGAAACTGTAGAGGATCATACATACCTGGCAGGATTGATACCATCATCACCAAGGTCGGTTTTCTGAGAACGAGCCTTCGTTATTGTATTCTAGATGTGCTAACCCTTATGATTTCCTCAAAGGTGCAAAATGTGTGGAACAGACTTGCATAATTCGTGTTAGTGAAGAACTGAATACACATTTTCCTCTGAAAACATTTTTATACATATACATGAAAGAAATTGTACAAGATGATATCCCTAGTAAAAGGGGGTATAATCCAGGTATGGTCTTAGAGCCTGTATTTTTAGGCACAGTACCACAAAGAGGTCACAGCAAAAGGTTCTACAGTTGTCCACCTACCAATGTTGTTAAAGAGGATTAAAAACACTTGGGGAAGTTTTCTGGGTGATAGTCTCAGAAGAAACACCAGAATAGACCAGCTGAGAGCTGGTCTATTTGTGTGGTCTACAGAAGGGAACAATATAAAGCTGTTTTTACATGTCTAAAAGGCTTAGAGGGCGTCATGTGGAAAGGTCATTGAATTTGTTTAGTGTTATTCCAGAGAAATGAAGTCAGGACCAGTGGATGAGAAGTAGCTAGAGGAAAACTTGGGCTCAAAGCACAGATCACTTAGTAGGGCTGCTTCAGCAGTGTGACTTCAGTGTTATTGCAGATATTCAACAAGGCTTGAAGTCAGCGTGGAGAGCGGATCCAATCAGCTGCGTTGGACAGATGACCTTCCAGGCTCTTTCCAACCTACAGTTAAAAACAGAAGCTGCGACTCCTTTTCTGTAATTGGTGTATCAGGCTCTGTTTGTTACAGCAGAACACATTGAGATTAATATAGACATAGCCAGAGCATTTATTAGAAGAAGAGCTGCCTCTGGGACAGGCAACACACTAATACATTACACTCATTTGTAAGTGGTTTTCCAATTTCCAGGGTGTGAACACCCCTGCCACGATTGATTCAACCTATCACTGGGACTGTACTGAGCAGGGCGTGTGAAGAGACGCACAGCGGCACTGCTGCAGAATACTAATGCCACAGAGAACAAGGATGGAAATGATGTGGACATTATAGACAGTAAACTATTGCAATATAATTAGAAAATAATGAAATCTGAATTTTGACCATATTATACATTTTATGTCAATAAAATATTTCACTTACGGGTATGTTAATATAATTAAATTTTAATAATAGCTATGATAAACAACTGCAAAGTTCTCAAATATTTAATATGACTTTTGCAAATTTGTAGGGGTCAAAGTCGGTATACCACCCCAAAATGCGTTTTTACATACTTTCTGGTATGGGATAAACCAGGTTATTATGTAAATACGCTTAAAAACTAGGATTTTTCTTTCATGTTAGAACAAATGTATCTTACCCAGGAAGTAATTTAACAATAGTTTCCTTTATCTTTGCAGTATGTTGGCAAGTTAGATATAATAGACCTCGTGTGCCTTGCTGGCCAACATTCAACTGAAAAGAATTGTGCAAAATTCACTCTTGTTTTGCCCAAAGAAGAGGTGCATGTGAAGGTGAGCGAGGAAAAATAGCAACTCATAGAGAGCAAAGTCTGTATATCGCTTTTACCTTTTAACATTCCATCGCTGGAATGAAGAAGAATTACAAAAGGGGCCGAGTCTTAACACTTTGCTATTTTTTTTTTTTTTTTTTTTTTTTTTTGCCATGGACTTTAGTGTTCTGAGTTCCAGTTTAGAAGAACACTCTCACTTGTTTAGTCTATAAGCACAAGGAAACCTTAGACGTCTATCCTCTGACAAAGTCAAAGATCCCACCTGGTGTTTTTCAAGGTTGTCCTTGAATTAGCCTAGTGAGCTAAGAAAAATCCCCCAACAACAACAGTCATAACACAGAGAACAGCTTGGAATTGGTAAAAATAATATTGGAGACGTTCCTAGGAAGTTGCTGCCTGACTTGGAGAGCTGTAGAGGTCAAATTTTGTAGTGTAGAGGTCAAACTTTGCAACTTTATACAGAAGCCGTGTTTCACAGGCAAGTCAGCCAACCTCTTTGCTCATTTGTTTCTTGAATTAGAAATGTCTTTGCTCAAATATAAGGTACCCTTCATGGTCCACTTCATCCAAATTGTAGCCTGGTCCACCTAGCCTGCTGTTGTGGTCTGTATGAGAATGACCCCTTGGGCTCCTATGTTTGAAAGCCTGGTCCCCAGTTGGTGAACTGTTTGAGAAAGATTAGAAGGATGAGGAGGTGTGGCCTTGTGCATCATTGAGGGTGGGCTCGGAAGTTTCGAAAGCCCACGCCAGGACCAGTACCTGTGCCTTTCTTGCTATCTGTGCCTGTTGTTTGTGGATCAGGGTGTGAAGCTCTCAACTCCTGCTCCAGCACCAGGCCTGTTTGCCTGCCATGATGACCATGGTCTAACCCTCTAAACCTGTAAGAGAGCCCCCCCCCCCCCCCCCCCCCCACCCCCGCCAGTCAAATGCTCTCCTTTGTAAGACTTGCCTTGGTCATGGTGTCTCTTCAGAGCAGTAGAATAGTAACTAAGACCATCCCTTTCATTTCATTATCAGTTTGTGTTACTCTGCTCGATATTTTATTTTTCCTATTTGATTCTTTCCAACTAAATCAAAATTACTATTACATTGACTATTTATTCTTCCTTGCTATATTTCAAGAACGAGGATTCTTGTTTTGTTCCCAAGATCTACACATAACAATACATATCTTTTAATTGAATGGATAAAAAAAAAGATAATAAAAAACACCTCTTACTAAGTTACCTTGAAGATTGTCAGAGGGTAAAATTAGATCATATAAAGATCTTAATTAGTTTTATAGACTACTAAAGAACCAGATGTGTTTTATCCTATAGAATAAAATACTCCAATTAGTTGAAAAGAAGAAATTAAGTTTACAGACAAGGGAAACTAAAACAAATTAAAAACCTGTAGTAAAGTTAGTTGCTCATTTCAAAAGCTTCCATGGGAGACAAAAATAAGAAGACAAATGATAGAAAAATAATTGTCATTATTTTGTCATTTTACTTCAGGCTACCTTTTTTGGACACAGAGGGAACAAATTGAAGTTGATCTGTATGAGAAATGTGGTTGTTATGGTTTTTTTTTTTTTTCTGATTTCTTAAGAAAGCAAGATAACATCTTGTTTTGGTTTAGTGATGTGGAACACTAGCACAGATGGCTCCATTTTTATTTCTAGTGAGGATCATTCAGGACCTCAGTGCAGAAACCTAGCAAACAATGGCCACCTACCTTTCTTCAACATGATTAAGCAAGTAATACCTGTGAAATGCATAGCTAGATGTACTCTAGCTTACAGTCAGTTGTTTGACTCTAAGAACACTAGGTAGCTGGAAATGGCTTCCAAACTTTCTCCTCCCACTACCTCCCATTTTGCCAGAGGCACACTAGAATTATATGTCTCAATGTGCCCAACTCTGTGACTTTTTGAGGCTTGAATTCATGTCTTGACACTTGTATGACAAGTGCTTTATTCACCAAGCAACCCCACTCCTGGACATTTATATTTTTGCGTGCCTATAAAAGAAAATAGGACTGAAATGTTTCATAATAAATATATTAATTTTAAGCAAAAAGGAAAATGAAGTATTTCTCCTTGCAGCTGATTGAATGCAGTTCAAAATTTTCAAATGATCTTATTTAACAAAGTTCCTGAACAGAAGAATATATGTTTTTATCAATCTTGCTAGTTTTTTTTCCTCTCTTTTTGCATGTATGTGTGTGTGATACATGTGCACGTATGCATGGATATTTGGATGTGGATGGGTGTACAGGTATGTGTAAGTGCACTTGCATTAGTGTGCTTATGTGTAGATTTTTTTGCTCATTCACCTTCCGTCTTATACATAGAGGCAACACCTTTCGCATGGACCTCATGGCTTCCCAATTTGACCAGTGGAGCCAGCCAGCTTGCTCAAGAGATCCTCTGTCTTCACCTCCTAGGTGCACGGATGGCAGTTAAGCTGCCACGTGTACCTGGCATTATATTTGGTTCCAGAGATTCAAACTCTGGCCTTCACGCTCATGTGGCAAATGATTTACCCACAGAGCCACCTCTCTAATCTTGCTAGCCTTTGATGGTGAACCCACTTTGTCAGCAAATAATCATGTGAAATTCTTGTTATTCAAAGTTAGTACAGATCATCCATTAATTATGTATTTTCTGCTTTATGTTTGTTTTCATCTCTAGACAGAAAACACAGAAAGTGGGGAAGAATGGAGGGGCTTCATTCTTACAGTAACAGAGGTAAGGGGGCCATCTGCTTCTTTTGCTGAGACAAGGTGTCAATAGCCCATGGTGATCACAAACTTATGATACTCCTATCTCGACCTCCCAGGTGATAGGATTTCCACTGTGAGTCACCACATCCAGCAGATCATTAATGTCTGCTGATTCATCGTCTAGTTGTAAAATAGTTGCTGACACCTACTGCTGCTGTGTACATTAAAGTGGCTGGAATGTAGAAACTAGAAAAGGCAGATAGAAATCCATGCTTTTTATTTGTGAAAGTCATAATTTTTTATCTCATTGTATCTGGTGGGTTAAAAATGCTAAGGTTGCCGGGCAGTGGTGGCGCACACCTTTAATCCCAGCACTCGGGGGGCAGAGGTAGGCAGATTTCTGAGTTCGAGGCCAGCCTGGACTACAGAGTGAATTCCAGGACAGCCAGGGCTACACAGAGAAAACCTGTCTCGAAAAACAAAAAAACAAAACAAAACAAAAAAAAAGAATGCTAATGTTACTAAACACAGCCCACTTCACCTTGTGATAACTGTTCTGAAGTAATATTGGTGAACAAGGGTTGAAGGAGAGCTACTTCGTCTATGATTTTTTGCTTGATACATGTTTAGGGCACAGCATCAACTCGCTGCGTGTGAATACATCATTTGTTAAAATGTTCCACTATTCTGACTATTGCTCCAAGGGAGCATAATGAGGAACTAGACTTGGGTATGAGAGCAATTTACTAGAACATGTTCTGGTGACTCAACCAAAACCACACTGCTAGAAAAGGTAGTAAAGGGAAGCAACTACCGTAACATTCTTAGGCCTTTAGCAGAGGAGCCCAAGGAGCACAGGCTGCCTCGTTGCTTTATTTGACATTCCTCATTCCTGAGTCCCAAGAACCTGGTTTTGAGTCTTAACAATGAATACACAACAGTAGGAATTAATGAAATAGTAACTAAGCATGGGACTAGACAACACAGACACAGACACAGACACAGACACACAAGAGTCTTAACAATGAATACACAACAGTAGGAATTAATGAAATAGTAACTAAGCATAGGACTAGACAACACAGACACAGACACACACACACACACACACACACACACGAGAGAGAGAGACAGAGTCAGAGACAGAGACAGAGACAGATATTAGCTAATTTGAAAATTGAAAATGAAGTTTTCTACTCTCATGGATTCTCTTGAATGTCACCTGATGAGTGTTCATTCTCCTCTGGTGACCAAATTATAAATTAGACATGGCTGCCCCCAAATACTGACTAGCTAGCCAACGTCACAGTTAGAAAAATGTTGTACCATAATTCCCCAGAAAGCACAGGTTGTTCCCAGCTAAACTTTGAGATGTGAATGCAATTCACAAGACTTTACATGGATAATGGAATTCAAAACATGTTTCTAGAGAACAACAAAACTAACTGGAAGAGCAGTATCAACATGTTTAAAAATGAATGTATGGCTAGAACCGGAGTGAACCTCCAACAATGTAAACCTGCTGACCTAATGCTCACCTCAAACTCACGCTGTCAGAATAATGTGGGGCTTTTCCAAGTTAACTTGTAGGAGAATAAGGTATCTCCTGGCGATCCTAAACTTCTTAGGCATTGCAAAGGTATATGAGTTCAGAATGAGAAAAGAGAGATTAGCTGTGTGTTGGTGGCAAATACCTGCTCTACAGAGCAGAACAGCCAGGCCTATACAGAGAGACCCTGTCTTGAAAAACCAAAAAGAAAGAAAGAAAGAAAGAAAGAAAGAAAGAAAGAAAGAAAGAAAGAAAGAAAGAAAGAAAGAAAGAAAGAGGAAAAGGAAAAGGAAAAGGAAAAGAAAGAAGAAAAAATTGAGAGATTGGTTGCTGCTTACCTCACAGTAAAAAGTATGTTTACTTTGTCCTGAGACCAGATCAACTATGATCTCTGCTAGGCATGTTGGTAACACACCTTTAATCCTAGCACCTGGTCAATCTCTGAGTTTGATTACCAATCTGATGTACAGAGTGAGTTCTAGGACAGCCAGGACCACATAGAGGGACGGTGTGGAAAGAAAACATACAAAACAAAATAACCTAAATAAATCAACCAACCAACCAACCAGCTAACCAACCAACCAGTCCACCAAACAACTAGCCCACCAAACAACCAGTTCACCAAACAACCAAGCAAACCTCTATGCAGATTCTAGTTGATATAGGGGCAGTACTGTAATGCCCAGTTAGACTGGAATCTTCTACTTATTGTTCTGTCCATTTGTCTCTGACAATGGATAGACACTCAGTCACTACAACTTGTGGCCAACAAGGTCCTCTCTACTAAAGCCAGTATGCTATTTGGTTGCAGCTTTAGTTTGCCTACTGTTTTAACTGGTTTCAGTTGACAGTTCCTCAGCATGTGTCACTTCTACCTGGGCAAGTGATTAGACTGCGCGAAGTCTTAGAGAGAGAAAAGAAAAGAAGGATTGAGACAGACCAGCTGCCACTTATGCCTGCGGAGAAAGAGAAGGAGCCAGTACAAGACTATGCAGATGTACTGAACCCACTGCCCGAGTAAGTGCANATACACTAGATAAGCTGAACATTAGCAACAACTTTTCAACTCTATCAGAAGATAATAAAATATTTTTAAGCTGCAATTTGATTGATTAATAACTTAACCTTGAAATAAACCCAAAAGAAGTATAAGTTATAAATGCCGGTGAATATGTTGAAGTAAACACAGGTTTTTCTACTCTCTCTCTCTCTCTCTCTCTCTCTCTCTCTTTTTTTCTCTAGATAATATAATTACATTCCCCTCCCCCTTTCCTCCTTCCAAACCCTTCCATATACTCATCCCCACTGTCCTTTGAATTCAAGGCCTCTTTTTTCACTAACATTTATAGCATGCATATATACACAACCAAATGCTGTGTTCTTCCCTTGGGAAAACCACCTCTCCCAGTCCCAGATTTCCTCCGCTGCTGATGATTGTCCGTAGAGTTGATACCTCCTGGGTTTATTCCCATTCACTTGGGAATGTTCTTTGGTGGTGTCCTTTTCATCTAAACTTTGTGCAGTCCTGAACCCTGGAAAAGCGTCAGGTCTTTAATAGGAGATACAAAGCATGAAATTCAGCCCCGGTCTCAGGGTTTAGTATCTTCTACTTAGCATGTCACTTGATTTTTAGAGATAGCACTATGAGAGGATATTAGAATTGTGCCTTGCTGGTAGAGTTGAGTTTAATGCAATGTTTTTGGCAGGCAACTGGACTATTAAGAAGCACCTGTGTTTCCCACAAAACAAGTTCATTTTCTCTCTGGGAGTGTCCAGAAGTGCTCAGCTGAGCACATTGCTCAGTGAGTCCCGTAAACACAAGCTGGAAAGGACAAACTGGTTTACACAGCAAAACTTGAAAGCCGTTTGGTTCTTTTATTTTTCCTCCTGTGTTTACAGATCAGCTGTAGGAAGGCTGTTCTCAGGAGTAATCAACAGTTGCCAGTGCCAAACTAGCAGGTGATTCCTCTCTCAGAGCAGAGCATCATCTGTCTTTACCCAGGGAAGTGGTGCGTGAACTCTTAAGACATACAGCTATTTTTACAAACCTCATACGTTTTCCCCCTTGAAGATGTTCTGACTAGGCATCATGCTAGCATTATGGGCACCTAATTAGTCACTAAGAAGGCAGGCGAAAACCACAGATCCATCCTTTTGCAAAAATCGAGGACTCAAGAACAGTTTGTTTGTTTGTTTGTTTTTCTTTAAAACTAGCTTCTCTTTTTCTGTCATAGCCTAGGTAGACTTGTACTTCTCCTGGCTGGGTCGCTTTTAAGTGCTAGGATCACAGGTTCATGCTACTACATTTCATATGACTCTATTTTTTGATATCATAACCAGAACACTTTAAACAGCAAATTTTATCCATTTTGTTTTTTTCCTTCCTAAGACAAAACCAAACAAAAATTGGGAGAAAAGTATGGTCTAAACAGAGAGACAAAGCCTTTGAGACTTCCGAGCCACTGTTTCTCGACATCAGCTCGGACTTGGAAACGTAACCCCATTACTCAGACATTCTAGAGCTTCTGTGGACCTCCGTCTGCGTCCATCTCACAGCTTCCCATGAACTGATGAGACGATGTGATGACTGTTCCCAGCCATCGTCCCATTATCTGAAACCCTTATGTGCCTTGTGCTGAGTGCTACAGACATTTCCTCCAGGCACAAAGAATAACTGAGATGTATAGTATTTTCCATGCTTTACAAATAGGACTTGCAGAAAATACTACTATCTACATATGTAGATGAACACATACGTAGATAAATGCAGATAAAATAGTTATAATTGAGTGAGTGCTTAAATAAGTCAAGGACTTTACTAATGGCTTTTGCAGGTATTACCTAAGACGTAAGCCTTTATCACCTCCATTATATAGACTGAAAACACGCACACATAATCAATCAATCACCTACACTCAC
Organism: Mus minutoides; assembly: GCA_902729485.2. Classification (NCBI taxonomy): domain Eukaryota; kingdom Metazoa; phylum Chordata; class Mammalia; order Rodentia; family Muridae; genus Mus; species Mus minutoides. The sequence goes on from LR751142.1 coordinate 99,043, forward strand.
ACACACAGACACACACGTACTCACAAAACACACAGAACTGCACAACACACACAGTCACACATACATACACACATTTGGGGGAGGTTTAGAGAGCACATATGATAGAAACAGAACTGAAGCCAACTGTCCTATCAGCCTCCCATTTACTGTCATTAACTGTCAGGACACAGGAATTCTAATTGAAAAGTGTTTTTAACAGTAACTGACTGACTGCAAAGATATTGTCTTGATTAGGGTTAAGATGAGAGCCAAGCGCCTTGAACAGGCACATGTAAGACCTCCTCTGTCTAAAGATTCTCTCCCTACCAGTCTTTCTCTCAGCTCCTGAACATAAGGCAGATATTGAATCAGTTTGTCCTTCAGATAAATGTCACCATAAGACATGTTGTCAACTCCTCACCATTAGGAAAAGTTTAGGTTAAACACATTTGCCATATGAACCAAATGAGCTCAAGACCATCACGCTACTATCCCATACTAACTACCATAGACTCTGACTCCCACTGGCATCGGAGATTCTTAGCTTACAGCAGATAGCTTTTTGAGATGAGCTCCTAATATCGTTCAATTGGCTTTATAAATTCTGTGTTTATAATGTTGAAATAACACTGCTGAGCACAATGTGATTTCTTGCTCTGAAGTGGTTCGTAATAAAATCTTACTATTTGGGGTGTTAACAATGTGGTGTGTTATAAAACTAAAGTAAAAGACCCGAAGATACTGCTGTGGTCTTTACATTCCCACCTCCCTGTTACATAGCACTTACTGTGTTTCCTGTCTTTAAGATAGCAAAGTTAGTGGCAGTGGAGGATAGCATGTGAGCTAGCAGTCACAGGTGTAGAAAGCTGTCTGCTGGGATTAGCAATGAGGCAGAATACAAAGCTTCTTGCTTTCAATAATTCCTTTTATTTCTCTTTCACAGAAGGGGAATATTATTTGACTTATATGTGCCCTCATAAGATTTATTTTGCATTCCTCTGGGATTTGGTTGATGTTTTGTTTTTTTGTTTGTTTGCTTGGATTTGTTTCCAAATGTAGGGAGTGGTATACCTTATACAAGTGCTGAACCACTGAGTTCTATCCCTCCTCTTCCATAAGATTTTATAGCTCTACTGTATAGGTCACTGACTGAGTTTTAGTTTTTTTTGTTTTTTGTTTTTTTTTGTTTTTTGTTTTTTCAAGACAGGGTTTCTCTGTATAGCCCTGGCTGTCCTGGAACTCACTTTGTAGACCAGGCTGGCCTTGAACTCAGAAATCCGCCTGCCTCTGCCTCCCGAGTGCTGAGATTAAAGGCGTGCACCACCACCGCCCGGCTGAGTTTTAGTTTTTTATTTTTGTCGATTCTTTTCTCATTTACTTACATAGTGACTCAGATTTCCTATGCTTCCTCATCGATTACCATGTGCTTCAAAGAGATGTACTAATCCCAAGGAAGGAAACAGGATTCTATACCCTATAGTTGTAGATGGACAGGCTAACCAGCTAAGGCACATTTTATATTAATTAATTTGCATCAGTGCAACTGTATAATCAAAAGTGGGCCAACCATGTATTTCCTTTCAGAATGCCAAGAATCAAGCACTTCAAAGTGACGCATACTGGAAACAACTACACCATCGAGCTGGAAAAACCTGTACGTAGCCATTCCTTTGTTGTTAACCTTTCTCCTGTTGCCTCCCTAATTAACCTGTAGAGAATCCAGTGAAAAGTGCAAAACCAGAAGTTATCCTGAGGAGCAGATGCAGAGATGCTAAAACAGGAGGTACATAAGTCTATCTCAGAGGAAGGGTGAGAAGAGACACCAAAAACAGGCAACAAGACTGACTAGCCAATGGTTTGCTTCTAACAGCTGTTCTCCCTTTACTCTCTCTGCAAACAATTACTCATATAATTGTTTCAGGGAAAGAAAAGTGTTTTTATTAAATTTCTTTGTAATATCCTCTATTTATAAATATTCAAATGAACCTATATCGGGTGGGAAATCATCAAGAGAGCCTCGCCCTCTACTGCCTGTCATGCAGAAGTCCAACAATGCCCACTTACCAGCAGTGTGCAGAAGGCCAGGTTTCTTCTTTGTCTTCAGTGCCTCTTCAAGCTTAGTTATCATCCCCTGGAGCTAATAAGAGGCAGTCTTATCCTCCAACACAATGTGAGGTACACACATTATGAATTTTTCTATTTCTAATTCTATAATTGTTACACATATTATGTAGGTGAGTAAACTGGCATTTAGAGTGCCCTCAGCCATTGACTGTGTGGTGACACGGCCTGATAGTTCCTGTAAGTTAGCTCCTGTTTTCCTCAGCTTCTCTGGGCACATCTTATAGCAAAATGGACTGTATGGTAGAATTCCTCCTGTTTTGTCTGTAAATGTTAGAAGACACTGATCCATACAGCTCACTTTAGATGAGAAGGCCTCCAGAACTTCTCAGATACACATTTATGGATCCAGCTACATCTCAGCCCATCCTAAACCCAAGATCTTCTTGGCTCTGGAAGAAGCCAACCAGACCTGGCTCCAATCGTGCTTTGAAAGCAAAGTTCTAGTAAAGGAGGCGATTTGATTGCTGTAGGAGCATCCATCAGACCAAATGGGCAGAAGTGGTTCCAGGGAGGACCAGTGTGATTACTGTACCCTTCTAAGTGCAGAACTGGACTCTTGTCATTAGCCTCTAGGGTCCACAGAAGGCTTGTTCTTTTACTTTTTAAATTCTTCTTAACCCTTCTTTCAACCAGCTTGCATTTTACTGAGTTATTTTATTTCAGATTATTTGGGATATTCAGGTCTAACCAGATTTCACTTGGACAAAAGTATTGATTTATGAGTTATTAAAATGCTTAAATTCTATTATCAACCTATAGAAGGTTCTTATTATGAACAGTTTGCAAGGTAGCAAATCTTATGGACTAGAAAACATTTGGTTATAGAGTTGTCAGGTGTTTTTGTTTTTTATTGTTTGTCAAAGTTCCAGTTTCATGAAGGGAGAATTTGACCTACATTAAGTGATTTTTTATGTTTTAACTGAGAGAAGGCATAGTACCTAAATATGTATTGTTCAACAGACTATAGAAAATGCAAAGAGAACAACTCACCAGAGAATGTGGGCCTCATAGTCCTTTAAAAAAGGAGAAAAGAGACATGGGTAAGAAAACTATAGTCATTCAGCAAGACATTGAACTATGATGTTGTCCTGACCTGACTTTCTGGAGGTCAGGAAAAGGTAGCAATCCTCACTACGCTGCAGGGGAGTACCTCTTGTTTATCCTTAGCCAGGCACTGAGCCATCTCTCATTTTCTTTTACACAGGTAACACTCCCAAACCTTTTCAGTGTCATTGATTATTTTGTGAAGGAGACTCGAGGGAATTTGAGACCATTTATACATTCAGCTGATGACAACTTTGGTATGTCCTGGATTTTATTACTACATCAAACGAAACAAAACAAAACAAAACAAAACCTCAAACATGCCAAGGTAGAGATTAAAGTTTAAAAATTTCAATCTCTCTGTTTGACAATCATTTTGTCAGATTCTGGGGGAAAGGCATGTCTTTGCAGATGGACTATGAGTCATGAATTGTTATGATTAACACCATTCCACCAGTCTATTTGACATCATCAAACAAGTTCAGGACAGCAAAACAATATGGACTCATGAAAAGCAAAGAGGAAGTGTAAAGGGATGGGACTACAACAGCATTAGATGCTTGAGACTGGGTAGAATGCATTAGGATAAGCAAAGGCTGGGGGGATTGGCCACTTGGTAGTAATGGCCTCAATCCTAGTGATATTCTGCTACAAAGGGGTAGTGAAGTCAGATGACAAGGTCATAGGGATTGAATGATGAGGAGCTACTGAAAAAAGATTGATGTTGGGTTAGCTTCAGAACCGGTGGGCTCCTTTTTCATAAATTATGAATGTTACCTAGACAATGGTCCATTAAACTTAGCAAAGAGACCTGTGTCACCAGTGCAGTTCAAACATTTGTTAAATTGGCTCCTTTGGCATTCTAGTTTTTGGCACAGCAGGGCAGAATAGATATGATCATTTGCCCTGTTCTACCAACAGTCTACATGTGGACTCCGGGCAAGCTCTGAGCAGGAGAGGTGAGCTGTCTCAAGCTGGTTTGGGTTTCATTCCTCAATACAGTTTCTTTTCCTACACATCACAAAGGAAAACAGCTTTGTCTACCAGCACTAGAGGCATATCTGGAATGACTCACTAATTAAAGGAACAGCAGGTTAAAAAGTGTAAGTTCTTAAAATATCACTGTTAATCTCTGGATGTTACAGAACAATACAAAAATCCCAGAGAACCAAATAACCCTATTAAAGATGGGGTACAGAGCTAAACAAAGAATTCTCGCTCCAAATCCGCTCGCTCCGGGTTTAGCCTTTAACGGCTGAGCCAACCCTCCAGCCCTAAACAAAGAATTCTCAACTGAGAAATACCGAATGGCTAAGAAGCACCTAAAGAAATGTTCAACATCCTTACTCATCAGGGAAATGGAAATCAAAACAACCCTGAGATTCTACCTCACACCAGCCAGAATGGCTAAGATCAAAAACTGAGGAAAAAAAAAAAAAGAGCTGGGCAGTGGTGGCACACGCCTTTAATCCCAGCACTTGGGAGGCAGAGGCAGGCAGATTTCTAAGCTCGAGAGGCCAGCCTGGTTTACAGAGTGAGTTCCAGGACAGTCAGGGCTACACAGAGAAACTCTGTCTTGAAAAACAAACAAACAAACAAACAAACAAACAAACAACCTCAGGTGACAGCAGATGCTGGAGAGGATGTGGAGAAAGAGGAACACTCCTCCATTGCTGGTGGGATTGCAAGCTGGTACAACCACTCTGGAAATCAGTTTGGCAGTTCCTCAGAAAATTGAACATAGTATTACCTGAGGACCCAGCTATACCACTCCTGTGCATATACCCAGAAGATGCTCTAACATGTAATAATGACACATGCTCCACTATGTTCATTATAGCCTTATTTATAATAGCCAGAAGCTGGAAAACACCCAGATGTCCTTCAACAGAGAAATGGATACAGAAAATGTGGTACATTTATACAATGGAGTACTACTCAACTATTAAAAATGATGAGTTCTTAGGCAAATGGATGGAACTAGAAAGTATCATCCTGAGTGAGGTAACTCAATCACAAAAGAACACATATGGTATGCACTCACTGATAAGTGGATATTAGCCCAAAAGGTCAGAATATCCAAGATACAATTTGCAAAACACATGAAACTCAAGAAGGAAGACCAAAGTGTGGATACTTTGGTCCTTCTTGGAAGGGGGACAAAATACCCATGGGAGGAGATACAGAGACAAAGTTTGGAGCAGAAACTGAAGGAAAGGTCATCCGATGACTGCTCCACCTGGGGATCTATGCCATATGCAGCTACCAAACCTAGACACTATTGTGGATGCCAACAAGTGCTTGCTGACAGGAGCCTGATATAGCTGTCTCCCGATAGGCTCTGCCAGAGCCTGACAAATACAAAAGCAGAGGCTCAGAACCATCCATTGTACTGAACACAGGGTCCCTGATGAAGGAGTTAGAGAAAGGACCCAAGAAGCTGAAAGGGTTTGTAGCCCCATAGAAGGAACAACAATATGAACCAACCAATATTTCCGGAGCTCCCAGGGACTAAACCACAACCAAAGGAGGGACCCATGGCTCCAGCCACATGTGTAACAGAGGATGGCCTTGTGGGACACCAATGAGAGGAGAGGTCTTTGGCCTTGTGAAGGCTCAATGCTCCAGTGTAGGGGAATGCCAGGACAGGGAAGCAGGAATGGGTGGGTTAGTGAGAGGGGGTGTGTGGAGGGGGATAAGATAGGGAGTTTTCAGAGAACTGAGGAAAGAGGATAAAATTTGAAATGTAAATAAAATATCTAATAAAAAATACAAAAAACATACAAGAGCTCAGTCCGAAGGAGATTAGGAAAGGGATCAACTGTGATCTTAGTCTGTGTAGGGTCCTCCTCTGTACATTCAGCAGAGGAAGTGTCTCTAAGTTGTGGTCACACAGTGTGTTTGGCAACCTTGATTATGCGCAGCAGTTTACTCGGGTTTTGTTCTAAAAAAGAATTCTTCCTCCAGTCTAAAATATTCCTTCATTGTGCAGGGCATGGTGGTGCATGCCTTTAATCCCAGCACTCGGGAGGCAGAGGCAGGTGGATTTCTGAGTTCGAGGCCAGCCTGGTCTACAGAGTGAGTTCCAGGACAGCCAGGGCTATACAGAGAAACCCTGTCTCGAAAAAACCATTTAAAAAAAAAAAAAGAAAAAAAATATTCCTTCATCTTCGGCCATATGAACCTAGTTTTAGGCTTGGAGTTTTATACCATTAAAACAAACACAGCACTTCCTCTTAGTGTTTTTATCTGCTCTTTGAGTTGCTGGTTCCCAGAGCCCACTTTCCTCTCATCTCACCTTCTCTGCAGGTTGTCTAGCCTCTGATAACCTCTCATAGCCTATGATCCCAAGCACGACACATAACTACACATAATGTCAACTTAATGGGCTACTTGATGTGTATGCAGGAAAACATACCTACTAGAGCTCTATGAGAGAATGAGTTCTTAAAATAACATTTCCCCAGGCCCTTAGGATTTCTTACAATAAAAGCTGGGGTGTGTAGAAAATCCAATGTAACTTTCCTCCCCTCTGAACAATAGTTTGTTAGCTATTCAGCCCTGTAAAATAAACCTCCATGGTGGTTTAATCAACTATTATGTATTGTTCTGTGGGTCAGAAAATTGGATTGGATTCAGTTGGCCAATTTTTCTAGTCTCACTTTGTCACTCACAGGAGCTCCAGCTTGATAGGAGGTTCAGGCTGATTTTTCTTCTACCACCCTAGTGCTTGCACTACAGGCACAGACCACCACAGCTGGCTTGTGAGATTTTTCTGTAGGATTCATGGTGTGACAGACATCTTTAGCTCTAGAAAGCTTTGGCTTCCCTAGTGTGCATATACTCTATTTTTTCCCTTACCACACTGGGTGGAGTGGCCAAAACCTCCTGTCCTTGCTCTCAGCCTTAGGGGAAAAAACTTCCAGCTTTCATTACTATGTATAATATTGTGTTGTTTTTGTTTTGTCTTAATTCAGAATGAAAGAAGTTCCCTTTACAATTACTACTTTTTTTTTTTGGAATGGCATTTTACTCAGATATTATGGATAGATGCTGAGTTTTGTGAATTGTTGTTTTTGTTTTTTTGCATATTTTGTATACAATCATAGTTTTTCCTTAGTTGGTTAATATGTTTTTACTATTTATACATACACAGTTTCTACTGTTGATCAGATCATTCAGTGAACCCACTTACAGTGTATTAAGTGTTGGGTTTGCCTAATATACAAAAATGTGCTTGCTTATGAGAAATAGTGTGTTTTTACTAAGTGAGTTCACTTCTCATAGCTTACCTTCTAGGTTTCAGTATGGTTTTGATTCCGTCTTAGACTCCAGAGCTTTATCCTTGGGCTAGGGAGCATAGGTCAAAGATTCTGCATGTATTCCCCAAGTACTCTCCTCTCAAGTTAAAAACAAACATAGCTGTTCTAAAGTCCATATGGTAATTCCAACATTTTGTTGCTTTCCTATTGACCTCTGTGGTTTTCTCAGGAGAACCAGAGGACTGGTCACATTTCTCTAGTTTTTTTGTGAAACAAAATATTTTCTATTTTTTTTTTCAAATAATTCTGGGTTTCAGTTTGGGCCTTTTGAGTATCAGTGCAATGAGTCTTTGCATCCTTCTAAAGCCTCTGCAGCACTTCCTTGTTTTAAGCAGACATGATTGCTGCTAGGGTGAAGCAGTTGTTTCACTGCTGTGGGAAGAAGCTCCCAGCCAGTTTCCTCTGTTTTGATGCTTTGGGTTTGTACACCTCAAGACGCTGTCCTGCAGGTTGGGCAATGGTCCACACCCCAGCTTAGTTCTCAGATGCAACTCATTGTCAGAAGTCACTCACCAGCTAAAGGACATAGCGTTTGCTTTTATTTCCTAGCCATTGTGACCAGAGCAGCAATCACATGCCTGAGCAAGCACCTCTGGAAAGGATAGCTGAATCAGTCATATGGTAGACTTAGTTTTAGCTTTTTGAGTAATCTCTACTGATTTCTAGTGTGGCTGAAACAGTTTGCAATCTCTCCAATAGTGAATGAAGAATCCCTTTTTCCTACAATCTCTCCAGCAGTTTCTCAGCTGTTGATCTTAGCTTTTGATTGTTAGCTTTGTGATTGTTGATCTTAGTTTTGATTTGCATTTCTCTAAGGATATTCATCACCTTTTGAGATGGTACTTAGCCATTTTTTTTTTCCTTCTTTTTGAGAACTTTCTGTTCAGATCCATAGCCCATTTTCCAATTAGGTCATTTGTTTTCTTGGCTTTTAAAAAACCATTCCTTATATATTCTATATTTTAACCCTCTGATAGTATCTAGCCGGTGAAGAATCTCTCCCGCTCTGGGCTTCTTCTTCATGACTGCTTCTTTTGCCATAGAAACTTTTTAGTTTTATGAAGTTCCATTTGTCATTTGTTGGCCTCATTTCTTCAGTGAGTGGAATTATTCAGAAAGTTCTTTCTTACACCTGTATCTTATAGGGCTCTGTGTATATTTCCTCCTAGCAGTCTCAGTATTTGGGGGTTTTACATAGAAATCTTTGGCCTATATGAGTAGATTTTTGTTCAGGGTGAACAAAAGATGTCCTTTGTGTCACAATTGGTTCAACATTAGTTGGTTCTCTTTTCCAGTTCTTTAGGACTTCTCTGTCCTGAGGACCACTTTCCTGATCATCTACATAAAACAAGAGGCAGGTGTTGTCATGCAGTCTGGTGAGCTAGACACTGTGTCTCTTCAAACAAAGAAAAAAATATGCAAAAGCAATTCCAACTCTTTTCTTAGTTCTCTAAGCTCATTGTCTTGATTTCTACAATCAGAAAGGATTTCTTTCGAGTGTTATAACCAGGAGTGAAGAAAACAGACAATAGAAGAAACCAAAACCAAAATCAACTGAAAATGGCTTGCTGACTTAAACTGTAAATGATTTTAAAAACAGACAACCAGATTATTAGTGTTATTTGACTGAATTGGTTTGGTTTGCACTGTGATGAAGAGAATATTACTCAAACCCCTTGCATCTGATTCCTTTTTTTATTACTATTATTGATAGGGAAAACAGGTCAATTACAGCAGCCTGGGAAGCCCTTTCAAATCAGAAAAGCTTCTGGAGAGTAAATTTCAAAAGCAGAAAGAGGCTGGGCAGTGGTGGCCCAACACTTGGAAGGCAGAGGCAGGTGGATTTCTGAGTTCAAGGCCAGCCTGGTCTACAGAGTGAGTTCCAGGACAGCCAGGGCTACACGGGGAAACCCTGTCTGGGGGGAGGGGGGGTGCAGGACTAGAAGAAAAATAGGACTTCTTGAGAAAAGCCATTCCCCACCTCCCTCCCTCCCCTTAAATGCTTCATTTGTTTTTTTCCTTTTATTGGATATTTTATTTACATTTCAAATGTTGTCCCCTTTCCAGGTCTCCCCTCCAGAAACCCCCATCCCATCCCTTCTCCCCTTGCCTCTATGAGGGGGTTCCACCACCCATCTACCCACTCCTGCCTTCCAGCCCTGTCATTCCTTTACACTGGGGCATCAAAGCCTTACAGGCCCAAGGGCCTCCCACTGATGACCAACAAGGCCATCACCCTCTGCCACATATGTAGCTGGAGCCCTGGGTCCCTCCATGTGTACTCCTTGGTTGGTGGTTCAGTCCCTGGGAGCTCTGGAGTGTCTGGTTGGTTGATACTGTTTTTCTTCCTGTGGGGTTTCAAACCCCTTCAGTTCCTTCAGTCCTTTCTCTAACTCCTCCATTGGGGACCCCGTGCTTAGTCCAATGGTTGGCTGTGATCATCCACATCGGTATTTGTCAAGCTCTGGCAGAGCCTCTCAAGAGACAGCCATACCAGACTTCCATCAGCAAGCACTTCTTGACATCCACAACAGTGTCTGCCTTTGGTGACTGTAAATGGGATGGATCCCTAGGTAGGGCAGTTTCTGGACAGCCTTTCCTTCAGTCTCTGCTCCACACTTTTTCTCTGTATTTCCTCCCACAAGTATTTTGTTCTCCTTCTAAGAAGGACCAAAGCACCCACACTTTGGTCTTCCTTCTTGAGCTTCATGTGGTCTGTGAATTTTATCTTAGGAATTCTGAGCTTTTGGACAAATATCCACTTATCAGTGAATTAATACCCATGTGTTCTTTTGTGATTGGGTTACCTTGCTCAGGATATTTGCTAAATCCATCCATTTGCCTGCAAATTTCATGAGGTCATTGTTTTCTTAATAGCTGAATAGTATTCCATTGTGTAAATGTACATTTTCTGTATCCATTCCTCTGTTGAGGGCTATCTGGGTTGTTTTCAGTTTCTGGCTATTATGAATATGGCTGCTATGAACATAGTGGAACATGTGTCCTTATTACATGTGAGAGCATCTTCTATATGCCCAGGAGTGGTATAGCTGGGTCCTCAGGTAGTACTATGTTCAATTTTCTGAGGAAGCACCAGACTGATTTCCAGAGTGGTTTAAATACTTTGTTTTGAGAAAACTTTGTGGAATCTGGTGATTGTTTCTGGGACACAGATTTATTTGTTGAGACAGTGGAAATGCTAGACCACTTAATTTAATTTGCCTTGAGCTGAAAACTGAAGTTGTACAGTACTTTATCAGGGATCTGGAGATGTGGAATGGGTCGATATTGTGTTACACAGAGTACCAATAACAAGAAACTGGGATTTTCTTTGACCTTTGTTAACCTGTGTTAGTGTCCAGCTTCCTCTCCGACATCAGAAGGCAACAAAAATAGAAGAGTGAAGAGATACCATCTGAATTTATTTTCCCCAATGTCAGAGATTACCAGCATAAACGTCATTTCAAAATATGGCATGGAAGGTGTATAGAACATTAAGCTAAAGCATAAGAAAATGTACGATATTTTAGGTAGATGATACAAAGATATTAAAGAAAGCTGTATATTCCTCATCTAGTTATATAATACCAACATAGTGCCAGTGTTTGGGAACAAGAAAACCAACTCCTATTGAAGTAGCAAAAAACTTGATCCTGTAGTATCGCTTCATTAATTAATCAAGACTTTCTATTCATAATTTCTAGGTCAAGATCCCAACACAGAAGACAGGAGTGAGAAGTTTAAGAAAAATCCACACAATGCATGAAATAACATGACACCTGTCTTCATGTATCTCAGTATTTATTATTTTCAAAAGGAAGACTTTCACTTTTAAAGAAAACAATCTATTTCCCTGACCTAGTTCGGGCACAAGAATAAAATGATGTAGCATATAATTTGATTATCAGCAGGAAAATACTTACCACCAGCTCTCTCTGTAGAGTAGCTTGATACATGCATTTCTTTGCATTAAATAGAAAAAAAATTTACTTTCCAAAGCAAGGGTTTTGTTCCCTCTTGACTTCAATTTCACATACACAATTTGCATTGCAGATTATCTAGTTCCCTTAAGTCTTACCAATCTCTTAAACCCTAACTAGGTTCTTAGTGTATTCTGATAGGACTAATCAAATATAAGTTATTTAAATTATTAAAATTAAATAGTTGGAGGTCACAGACATGAAAATAACTAGGAAATGCCCCTCTGGTGTAAAATGCCCCTCTGGTATAAAAGCTATATACCAAGTATTATGTTCACGGAACCAAATTCAATCATTTTAGGTTCTTTTTTTTTTTTTTTTTTTTTTTTGGTTTTTCGAGACAGGGTTTCTCTGTGTAGCCCTGGCTGTCCTGGAACTCACTCTATAGACCAGGCTGGCCTCGAACTCAGAAATCCACCTGCCTCTGCCTCCCAAGTGCTGGGATTAAAGGGGTGCGCCACCACGCCCGGCTTAGGTTCTTTTTTGATGCTATCTTTTTACCAGTTCAAAACTAACCCATATATCTTTAAAGGACAATAAAACACATACGACTGTTTCAAATTTAAAACTATACATGCTAACTACGGTGATTCATTTCTTTAAAAATATGGAACCTCCATCCAGACTAGATCTCTGGAATCACAATTTAAGTCACACTATTTTTTTCTTTGAAAACAAATTCCTAAGTTCAGTGGTCACATAGTTAAAGAATTATGGAATTAAGAACAAAATGAGGGGCAGGAGATGGCTCAGCAGTTAAGAGCACTAAGAGTTCTTCCAGAGGTTCTGAGTTCAATTCCCAGCAGCCACATGGTGGCTCACAACCATCTATAATAGGATCTGATGCCCTCTTCTGGTGTGTCTAGAGAGCAACAGTGTATTCACATACATCGAATAAATAAATCTTAAGAAAAACAAACAAACAAACCCAACAATATGATTTGGTATATATTCTACTCTTGGTTCTAATTACTTGGATATTTAGATTGTTTTTCTCACCCCCCCCCCCACACACACACACACACAAAACAAAAAATAGGCTAGAATTGATTAAGAATCTCTTAGATTAAGCATCTTATTAAGATGCTAATAAGAAGCCAGGCGTGGTGGCGCATGCCTTTAATCCCAGCACTCGGGAGGCAGAGGCAGGCGGATTTCTGAGTTCGAGGCCAGCCTGGTCTACAAAGTGAGTTCCAGGACAGCCAGGGGATATACAGAGAAACCCTGTCTCGAAAAACCAAAAAAAAAAAAAAAAAAAAAAAAAAAAAAAAAAAAAAAAAGATGCTAATAAGAGATTAGGACTCAGAAGAAATGGTATAGAGTGACCATGGGAGAAGATGGCCACTTATGTGACAATAAAAACAATATATATTCTCAGTTTTGTAGCTGGAAGTCTGGTCGTTCTGTTTTTTCCTCTTAAGCCCTATATTTGTATGGAGCTCCAGTCAACTAATTAGTGAGCAACCTTCTAAGCTTCTCTTTAATTTGCTGCACTGGAATTTTTGATGGTTGACCTACAACTTTGCCTTGTTAGTGTGAGATTATGTTAAATTTCTTTGCAGGAGTTTATGTAAAATCAGGTAAGGCTGTTTTTTAAATGGAAAATTAGTGTTAATGAGAATTCTTAGATCTGGGATATAACATAAGTATTAACAGAAAAGTTGATAACAAACTCATAGCACTGTTAGCTCATGCACCAAATGTGATTCCGAAACAAGAGACTGGTCAGCTTTAACATAACATCTCAAACTTTCTTTTTTCCCTTAGGTTTCTCTGTATAGCCCTGGCTGTCCTGGAACTCACTCTGTAGACCAGGCTGGTCTCGAATTCAGAAATCCACCTGCCTGTGCCTCCCAAGTGCTGGGATCAAAAGCATGTGCCATCACTGCCGGGCATTTCTCTAAAACTCTTAAAAGTCTTTTAAATACTCGACTTGTAAAGCTGGTCAAACAACATGACTGGCTGCAATGGACAGAGAAATCTAAGCCCAGGACATAACTAAGAAGATCATACTAGAAAGTCATAAATACACTTAGCTGGGAAATAAGCTCTCCATATGTTTCAATAGCAAATATGGAACCCATGAGATATTAGAGGAATAAATACTTTCAGAAGATTATATTTTTAATGTGCATTGGTGTTTTACCTGCATGTATGTCTATGTGTGGGAACCAGATACCTTGGAACTGGAGTTATAGACATGTGTGAGCTGGGATTCTGGTAATGAACCTGGTTCTCAGAAAGAGCAGCCAGTGGTATTTACCACTGAGCCATCTCTCCAGCCCAGAATAAATATTTTCAATGTATTAAAGGATATTAAAAAAGATTAAAGAAAGCTATCCAGTTGTTTAAAAGTACAGTATTGACTGTTGTCTTAATAGAATTCAGACACTGTAGTATATAACAGAATAAAATATGTCAAAGAAATGTGTGATAAAATATAAGTTGGAGACAACAAAGTTGCTACCTGTATAATTCAGAACTCTAAAACTTCATACAGTATGTTCATGGTCTTGGCAGGTCAACCCAGGAAAGAATGGCTAGACCATATTCTGTGAAGTCTAGACTGGAAATCACTTGACAAGCTTTTTTTACTCACATCTGATTGATACAAGAGGCTGCTAACAGCCTAGATTTTCTCACACTGGAGTCCCTGGGTTTCTTCTAGGAGTGAACTTTTCAAGAGATACAGTACAATGGAATGAGAGCAAGGCGGCAAAGGTGCTTTGACCCAACCATGGAAGTCTTAAAATAGGGCCCAGGAGTGGCAATTTTCTATATAAGTATTTGGTTTTAGAAATATTGCTGTTTGGGGAATATGTAATTTGCCCAAGGTAATGATTAAGATTAGTTTTATTTTGTGTGAACATACAGAATTTAATAAAGTAAAAAACACTAGTTAAGAGAAAACAATGCATATAATTTAAGAAAATGGAATCCATGATGTATTTTAATTAAAAATTTTACATAAAAATAAATAAACATATTTTGGGAGAAATGAAAATGTCCATATAAAACACAACTATAGAAAGGAAGGTGAGAACAGTGTAGAAGCTGGAAGAGATACGCCCCAGATGGCAGAGAAAAGCTAGAGCCTGCCAAACCATTATAGATGCTAGAAGAACAACTCTCTGGGGAAGATTATATCAATACCTCCTGACCACCAAATCCAAACAAGTGTGGTATACACTAGGCCAATGTCTAAAATTAGAATATGTAAAGGTTCAAAGTTAAGTGGACTGAAAAATTATTCCTTGAGTACCAACCAAAAAGAAACCTGAGATTGCTAAAGAGAAGACTTAAAGGCACAGATATTTCACATTGATAAAACACAATTCAACCGGAAAATATAATAAGCTAGATTTACAGTCCTAGTCACTGTTAAACTGCTCTGAAGACACACCATGACCATGCCAACTTTTATCAAAGAAAGTATTTAATTAGGGGTTATAGTTTCACTTTAATGAATTATTATCATCATGATGGGAAATAAGGGGGCAGGCATGGCACTGGAGTAGTAGTTGAGAGCTACATGTTGACCTGAAGGCATATACACGTGAGTGTGCATGTGCACACACACACACACAAAACACCTGGCCAAAGCCCATCCCCAGGAACACACTTCCTCCAACAAGGCCACACATCCTAATCCTTCTAATCCTTCTGAATAGTATGCACTCTGGTAAGTGTTCAAATACATGAGCCTAGGGGGACATTCTTAAACAAACTACCACAAGTGCACTTACTAATTTTGCTTCAGGATATATAAAACAGAAATACACTCTGGGAGATAAATCTTATAATAATTCACATTAAGGATATAGAAAATTTAATAATATTAAAGATTTGATGCCATTGCTCCAGTACTACATTCCAATGATCCTGGCTCATTAGGACTTTTAAAATCATCAGTATTTTCGAAGCATGTGGTTTTTTAATAATCTTTTTGAGTTTTACTTTAGCTGGATATTGGTTAAGAAAAAAAACTAATCTAATTTTCAGGATCAATCAAGAAGTGGGGACTCTGGTATCTTCAAACCACATTTGGAACTTTGAAGGGATGAACTTTAAGGGTAAGAGTAGATAAGAACTAAGAATAAACAGTATGACGTTCTACCTTGAACTTCATTAGAAGGGCCAGGAAATTGGAGTGCCTGAATGAAATTCCAGAAAAGTGATTTTAGGTCACTAGGACCTAGGTTTTTAGCAGAAACAAAAGATGTGTATGTGTGTGTGTGGGGGGGGGGGGGCAGGCAGAAGTCTTAAAAAATACAAGTATTATCCCGCTATCAAATAATTTCTGTACATTTTCAAGTAAAATATTGGCAAGTAATTAAAAGGAATACAGAGAAAGAACAGAAGAAACAAAGACTCAGAGGAAGGCTTTTGATTTCATTAGATCATGCTTACTCTTTGGGCTGGACAGATGGTTCAGTGGTCAACAGTACTTGCAGTTCTTGTGGAGGAGAGGGTCTCATTCACAGCATCCATCTTGGGAAACTCACCAGTGCCTCTAACTCTGTATCTAGGGGATCCGATGCCCTCTTTTGGCCTCTGCATATACACAGTGCACATAAACACAGGCACACTGCATGGACACACAAACCACACAAAAGAGATTAAAAAAAATTTTTAATTAAAAAAATTTTTTTAAAGAAAAGTGAGAACTGCCAGAGTGATCAATTTCCAAGTTTATAAAGAACCCTGAGAACAGAAAATAGAGGGTTAAGAATAATCATGACATTTTAACAGAAAAAAACAATTAAGTTTGAAAAATGAATTTTGCCAATCATTAGAAGAATATTAGCTTCAGTGATAGTGACAGTATGTTGTCATTAGGACAGAAAGGGAAAGAAACAAAAGGTTCAGAAAAATCCATACACATTTTCTAATGCTACCTTGGCAGTACTAGAAAAAAAAATACTAATAGTATTAGCTATCATGTTCAGAATGAACTCCTTACGAATTATGACTTAAGCCTGAAAGGCAAAACTAATGTGCTTCGAAAAGAGAAGATTCCCCAGGCTGGGAATGAGGTTTTTATTATGAAACAAAAGACTGGTCCTGCTAAGTATCTAACCTTTAGCTTCTGAACAAAAGATATTTACAACTATACAGAAAACAAAGAACATGATATATGTTCTCCCATGTATCAAATGAAGAAAAGCACTGTCAAAACAAAACATAGATGACAAGATACTTTCCAAAAAGGAAGGTTGAAATAGCCAATAAACTTGTGAAAAGGTGCCCCACACCCTGTAATAAGAGATAAGAAGAAACAGTCAACGAAATACAATTGCATGCCTACCACACTATCAAATGTAAAAGCAAATTCCATACAAACTGATCACAATGTGGAGAAAATGAACATATCTAATGCTTAGCATAGGGTGATGGTGGTGTGGTAAGTGCTAGGAAGAGGAAAGCAAAGTAGGGAAGGGGAAAATGATGTAGTTATACTTTCATTTCAAAACTAGAATATTTCAAAAAAGAGTGTCTATAAACATGCAATTTTTATCCTTGACATATTATTTGCAACTCATGAGAAATGTGTGTATAAAACACATTTATTATAGAACTGTAATTATCTGGAACTAAATACATCTCATTATTCACAGTCAATACAACAGTCAGTAAACTGGTACATTAATACAACAGAAAAGTATTATAGCAATGGTAAATAAAGTATGGCTACAACAAACATAGATGAATTATGATGAATGACAGACACAAAACAATGCAGAACGATTCTTTACATACAGTTCAGAAGCAGCAGAACTAAACTGTTCTGTTTAGACTCACATACATAGTGGAGGTAACTTCAGAAAAACAAGGCAACTGCAACCATTAATACAAAAAGAAGACAATAGTAATTATCAAGGGTAAAGTGTCTGTTACACTTTAAACGGGATTAAGGAAAGTTTCTGACACCAATGTTCTATTGATTTCAATATTGGTTAGATAAGAAATCATTTTAAAATTATTCCTTAAACTGTATATTCAGATTTTATATACTTTCAACATGCATTTCTCAACTACAAGGAAGCTTTGGGGGGAGGGGTGGCTGGAGTGATGGCTCAGTGGTTAAGGTAACTGGCTGCCCTTCCAGAGAGCCTGTGTTTGCTCCCAAGGAATAAAATTGCAGGTCACAACTGTCTGTAATTCCGTCTTAGGGGATCCAAGACCCTCTTCTGGCTTCATGAGCACTGCATACATGTGAAGCATGTACATGCAGGCAAAATAATTCATACACACACATATACACACACACCATGCATACATGTGGCACATTTAAATGCAGGCAAAAAAAAAATCATACACACACACACACACACACCACTTCAAATACAGTAAGAAAAGCAAACATATTGCCTGTTGATATTTCATCTGACTCCTAAAATATAAACTTTGATTTTTGTTTGAGTCGGGACTCAAACCCAGAGCCTTGTGTACGTATCTTGTATACTTGAGCACTACAGGGTTACAACTCCAGCTATAGTTTTTTGCATGTTGATGCTCTCCCCAACAATGTACCATGAAAGACAAACTATAAAAGTAAAATATAGTGATTCCAATTTCTACTTCTGGAACAATATGTAAGAAATAAGACACATAACACAATTGCTCCAAATCCTATAAAGAACTGACTTTAGAAACCTCAAACTAAGTTTCTCTTGGAGTGACTATTTCTGCCCTTTTTTCTTATTTATTTTTGCACCTGTATATTAAAGTTAGGGCTTTACGCTTGCTAAAAACACACTCCCTCTTTGGTTTACATGCCCCATACTAGTCTGCTTGCAAAGCATAAAAGTGAGGAGACAGTAGCAGCATTAACCACAGAAAAAGAGGTATAATTAAATTCTCTGCGACGAACCACAGAGCATGGTTCAGAATGACACCTAAAATTTCTCTGACTTTTAGTATTAAAACAAACAAACAAACATATAGACAAACAGAAAACAAACCAAATGGAGTAACACAACTTTCCTTTTTTCTTTTCTTCTTTTTTTTGCACTCAGTATTCAATAGCTATATTTTAGTATCAAGAATCTTAAAGTACAAAATGAACAAAAAAAATTGTCATTAACTTCATTATGGCTTTCCAGTTCAGTATAATTTAGTAGGACAGTAATAATCACTACCTTCAGAAAAACAAAAACAAAACCCAATGACAAAACAGTTGTGGATTTAATTAGAAACAAAGTAAACCTGGTTGATTTTATTTACTTAAGTATGTACTCTACAAAGCCTGGCTCTCATTTACTTCCAAAGATATGTGTAGACTTAAGTAAAGAGAGCCAAGCTATTGCTTCATGTTTGAGGATTCCTGAATGATTACCTAGAAAATACGTTACTACCAAAGAAGAGAAAACAAAGTGAAAACTGGAAAATAGGACTTCTTTTTGTCATTAAGTTCTAAGCCACAGAGCCTTTGATATTCATGGATTCAATTTATGAACAATGGGGAAGGGTAGGATATGATAAAAACTATAGTTTATTTTAAAGGTACCAGTTCTTTAAAACAAATACTGTCCACTTTCCTCCACCTCTGAATGAACAGATTATTTTATTATACAAACTCACCCCATTTCCCAACTGGACACTTTGTAAAAGGAGGAAACAAAAGGCTGGTTACCATAGAGATCTTAAATTATTTGTAAGTGGAAAGAAAGTATAGAGTGTAAAGAGATACCATTGGCCGGGTGTGGTGGTGCACGCCCACCCCACTTTAATCCCAGCACTTGGGAGGCAGAGGCAGGTGGATTTCTGAGTTAGAGGCCAGCCTGGTCTACAAAGTGAGCTCCAGGACAGCCAGAGCTACACAGAGAAATCCTGTCTCAAAAAACCAAAAAAAAAAAAAAAAAAAAAAAAAAAAAAAAAAAAAAAAAAAAAAAGAGATACCATTGGAATTAATACTGATGCTATCTAAATTTTAATTCATCAAAGTATTTAGTAATGGTCTTAAGAACAGGAGCTCCAGGCAAGTAACTTCCAGAGGCTGTAAGCACTTGTTTAGAATACATGATAACCCTTTTAAAAAAGACTTGCTGTTATCACTGATTTTACAGTCAAGCATTGTTTGTATATTTTAATGGACCCAATTATATCATAAGTAGCAACTGTTCACATCAGGAAATGGAGTATTTATTTCAGTAAAGAAAAATCTAAAAAAATATAATTTTTTCTATTTCAGTCAATTCCCAATTTGGGAATGAAGAGTGAAATGACATGCCTCCTTTAAAAAACAATACTATATATATATTTTCTCCATTACATTGCTGGAAAGGGAAAAAAAGACAACAATATTAATTTGTAACTTTCATCTATTTCTAAGAATATTCCCTTTATAAAACATTTTTGGTCTTAAATACTATGACTAGTTTAGACTTCCAGATAAATAAAATAAAGGTATATTAACAATCAAATGATTTATCTGCTCACATTTATGGATTCTATATCAGAGTGCATGTAATACTGTTAACATTTAGTCCAAGTTAACATGTCATCTTACCTCACTGTTTACAACACTGATCAGATCAGGGACAATCCTGACTTAGGGGAGGGAGTAATATATCACACTGTTAGCACAGGTAGCAGGACACTAACTGTAACTACAGTTTTAAATCTCTACTCATCATCTATCTGCCACCCCTCTTCCTCCCAGCCATGGAATTTTCAAAGCCTAATCATGTAAGCAGCACAGTGCCAAACTATTTATATTGAAATAACGGGTCTCAAATACCAAAGAAAAAAGAAAACCTTGAAGTAGGATTTAACTTTCTGAGTAGTACAAATTCACTATTTTCAATTTCTTCATCTTTATTTCTTCTGGTCATAGATAAATGATTTCTTGTTCCTTCTTTCATCCACAGGGCTTAATAAACAATCGTGTAAGCATTAGAAAATGGTATTCCAGTTCAAAGGTGCTGTGATCATAACCGCAGGAAGCAACAGACAAATGTGTACTATGCTTCAAAATGTTTGGTAATTCTCCACTCTAATTAAGTTCCCTACTGATGGTTCCCTTACATTAAGGCAAAAAGAAATCCACAGTATTATGAGCTGAGCTTCTGAATAATTAAGTACACTTTCCAAAATAAAGTAGTCCTGGAATATCTCCGTAACAATGTTACTCATTAGTGTCATGACTGAAGTAGTATCTCACTGGAGGGCCTGGCAAATCTTCATCTCCATCAGCGTCTGGGGCAAATGACACAGTAAGATCCACATATTTCTTCTCAGTGGAAGGTTTCACAAGTTTGTGCATTCTAAGAATAAGCAAAGATAAATACTTTGATGATTTGATTAAATGAAAGAACTTTTTGTTACTTAGTACTAGTCAGAGATTGAACTTGCATATATACTTTAAAATATTAATAATCTGCCTATTCTCATACATTAATTTTTCCATACTAAAAGCTCCAAATTGAAAACATGTATCTAATAGGATGTCTTCTGGTCATGACAAAAAAAGAAACAAAAATCCCAAAGAGTAATGCAGTGATTCGTCCTTCACTTCCTAGTTTAGAGATATAATGGATCTTCTAGCATTCTTTTTAAAGAGAAAAAAGTAAGTTTCATTAAAATCTTAAAATACAAACTGCCCGCAGCCTATTCTTTATTTTATTGATTTATGCCAGGGACAGAGGGGTAACGGTTGTAGTCTTCTTTCTGAGAGGAGATAAGGAGTTCGTGAGGGAAGAGTGGTGAGTGGTCAGTGAAATCTTGTAGCTCTGACTGACTAGCGATCAGGTTGCTTTTTTAGTTAAGCAGGTTTAATAGAACAAAGACAGATTAATGATTATCTGAGAAGTACAGATGATATTACTTTGTCTCCAGACATGTGACTTTTCATTTTGTGTCAGGGTTACAAGTTAAGTTATAATTAGAAAGTACAATTAGAATATGCTGTTTTTATTAGCCCTATAACTCAATTCAAAGACTCTAAAGACTGTCGTCATGAAAGCAAACACATTGTTACATGATAGCCTGCTTTTGAGCTGACAGTATTTACAGATTTAAACAGATTAAACAGAACTGGTCTTTTCTATGAACAGCAAATACTAACACCTAACTCCTTTTATTTATAGCCTTTCATCATCTAAGGTATACAGTAGGAAAGGTTTTTTAGTCCATCTATCTTACTCCTCCAGGGGCATACCCTGTATGATTCCTTATCTTTAAACTATACTTTTGGGGAGCTCTAGGTGTACTGTAAAAAGAGGCCTTAAATCTGTTACCAAGTCAACTGCCAGTTGGAGTTTGTCAGCCATCTCTAAGTTTTCCCTGTTCCAGTTACACTGTTTCAGTTTGCTTAGGCCTCATAAAGAAATTCCTAGCTTTGTGCTTCTCTGAGCGTATCATGATCTCCATGGCATAAGGAAGACTTCCAAATAGGGTTAGATATAATTATTTCCCTAAAAGCAGGAGTGAGTTTATGACTTTCCTAAAAGGACTAAGATATAATTTTCTCAGGAAAAGACATAAAATGAATCATAACAGAAAGTCCCCAAACCATGCAACATGCAGAGACCAAAACCTAAAAGTGAGAGACAGAAAGACAGCAATGACAGCATTCCACTTAGCTTTGCTGGAACTGTGTCAAGTAGCTGTGCTGGCTTCATGACTCTCACCACTTCCAGTAGATACAGCTACGCAAGGTTTGGCTGCCAGGCTATGATTTATGTTATCTATTTAACCCCCCATGATAGCTCTTTCCATTTTACAAATATACTTTGTTCCATACATAACTTCAGTCTTTTTACCATTCACATCCATATCACCTGACATTACAAAGATATCATGTGTATTGTTATTTTTCAATATGCATAAGCTGTTTGCTTTTGCCTCCTTGAAATACTCTAAGGAAATCTAACCCAAAACATTGTTTTATTTAATAAAGTCCATGGGATGATGTCATTATAATGATGATTTTAGTTACAGTCTGAATTAATAATCAATGTGCCAGTTTCTCTGAGTAGACGATTTGATATCAGGGATGTTTGTATAATAACAAATAGTAAGAACTAAGAGTTATGAAATATTCCTCCTGTGCTATTACATTTTTAGGGCATACTAATACTTACTAATACTTTAAATAGCTATGGGAACAATCATGGAATAGAATTTATGTTTCAAAGCTACTCAAGGAAACAAAACTATTAATAAATAACCACCTAAGCCTGCGAAAATAAGTCTTTATAAAGTCTTAATCCATTGATCTCATTCACTGTTCTAAAGTGTCCAGTCACTTTGGTAATCAATAAATACCTGCTAATTTAGGGATCACACACTGGCCAACTCTCATGTTACTTTGCAGCAAATTTAAAATTACTAACCAATTCATAACCATACATTTCACTTACATCATAGGAACTCTAAATACAGCTCTTAAATTCTCTAAATGATACTTAGGAGTCTTAATAAAAGCAACTATAAGACAAATTAATACTTACTAATATAACCATTTTAAGCTGAAGATGATTAAGATAATTATAGTGTATGTGATTAACTTCAACTGATAACCAAAAGTTGAAGGTTATGTTAAAGAAAATCACTGCATAGGTAGTATGCACGTTTTTACTCATGGCTATCTTGTGCCAGGTATTGGTCTAACTGATTGAGATACAACAATGAAGAAATCTAATAAAGATTTATATCCTGTGAAAGCTAGTTTGTAGTGTGAGGGGAGAATATAATGATAGAAATAACAATACAGGCAAAATAGGTTGCAGTTATTACATAATGGAAAGTGCTATGATAAAAGAGGTAAAGGAGAGCCTAAGGAAGGTAAGTGTTTGCTATGCAAGCACGAAGATGTGAGTTTGGTCCCTAGACACCACATAAAAAAAAGATAAAAGGGTCAGCATTTGCAGTTTCAGTATTGAGGAGGTGGGGATGGGGTTTTCAGGGACTGTTGGCCAGCCAGCTTAGCCAAGCTAGCAAACCAGCTCTAGGTTACATCAGAGACTTTGCTCCCTAAAGAAGGTAGAAAGTAGCTGAGGACAATAACTGACATCATTTATATCTTTATACACACTCATACATGTAACCCTACAGTCTGCAACACACACCACACATGTCCCTGTGTACAGACATACATGCACATGAAAACAGGTTTGTTTTCTGAAAAGATAAACATAGTTGCCATACTCTTAACGAAACTAACTCAAAAAAAGGGAGAAAAGACCCAAATTAATAAAATTGGAGATGGAACTGAGATATTCCAACAGATAAAATTATAAGGACACACCTTAAAAACTTATATTTCACTATGTTGGGAAATCCAAAAGATATAGATGAATTTCTAGATGCATTGGCCTAAGTTAAACCAAAATGACATAAAGAATTTAAACCAATCTATAACAAGCATCAAGATTGAAGTGGCAACTAAAAAAAACAAAACAAAACAAAACAAAACAAAAAGTTCAGAACCAGATTGGTCCACTGCAGAACTCTACCAGGCTTTGAAGGACTAATACCAATCTTTCTCAGATTAGTCACTAAAATAGAAAAAGCAATAGTTCCAAAGCCACTTTTCAAAGCCACTCCTTCCCTGTCACCAAACCAGATAAACACACACACACACACACACACACACACACACACACACACACACACGCAAGTTATCATTCAATCTCCTTTATGAACATAAATGAAAAAGTTCTCATTAAAGTACTAGCAAATTACATTCAAAAACACATCAAAAAGATCATTCATCATGATCAAGTTTGCTTAATTCTAGAGATCCAGGGATAGCTGAACATAAACAATCCAATAAATGTAATATATTACATACATAGAATTTTTAACATAAATCACATGGTCATTTCAATAGATGTATAAAAGACCTTTGACAAAACCCAACATCCTTTCATGATAAAAACCTCAAAGAGGCTATAAATAGAGGGAATGTATATCAGCATAATAAAGGATATATATATATATATATATATATATATATATATATATATATATATACACACACATACACACACACACACACACACACACACACACATATAAATAAAAGTCTACAGTGGGATAGGAGAAAAATTCAAAGTATTTACACTAAGATCAAGAACAAGACATTTGTTTAATATAGTGTTTAAAGTCTTAACCAGAACAGTAAGATAAGAAAAAGAATCAAAAGCAATTTAAAATAGGAAAAAGAAACCCTTTGTAGAAGACATGCTTATATACACTAGAGACCTTAATTAAACATTCTACCACAAAACAGAGCTGATAAACATTTTCAGCAAAGTGGCAGAAAAAAACATTAACATGCAAAAATCATCAGCCTTTCTATGATAACATACTGAGAAGCAAGCAAAGAATTCCCTAGAATAAACAAAACCAAGGACATGAGACCTTTACAATGAAAACTGTAAAACACTGAAAAAGGGAATAAGAGATATTTCAGAACTCAGAGAACCTCCTATATTCAAGAATCAACTGTGAGCATGGTCATCCTGTCAAAAGTAATCCACAGGCTCAATGCAATCCCCAACAAAATCCTAAGACCATTTTTCAGAGAGAGAGAGAGAGAGAGAGAGAAATAAAGAAAACCTTAAAATTCATATGGAAATATAAAAGATCCTGAAGAGGCAAGTAATATTGGGCAGCAAGCAAGCAAGTAAATAAATAAATAAATAAATAAATAAATAAATAAATAAATAAAGTGGCGATGTCACAATACTTGATTTGAAGTTATACCACAGAGCCATCACAATAAAAACGGCCCAGCAGCAGACATGCACGTCAGAAGAAGGGACTAGAGGAACCAGTTATAAGCATCTATAGTCACATCATTTTTGACAAGAATGCCAAAAACACATACTGGAGAAAAGATAACTTCTTCATAACAAACAGCTTCAGAAAGTGGATGAAGAATGCAATTAGATCCTTTTTTTCTTAAAAAAAAAAATTCAATTCCATATGGTGCAAAGATCTTTTTCTTTTCTTTTTTTTTTTTAAAGATTTTACTTATTTTATGTATATGAGTACACTGTAGCTGTCTTCAGACACACCAGAAGAGGGCATCAGATCCCATTACAGATGGCTGTGAGCCACCATGAATTCAAGAGGAATAGTGAATGGGGAAACTGCATGTGTTGAGATTAGGTGATGACTAATCTTTTTGTATAAATTCCAGTAACTTCTTTGCTTTCCAGTGTGAATAGAACTTACATTTTGATTCTCATCACTCTTCTGCCCGTATGTTAAATACTTACGTTAACTTTAGCCTTTTTGCATGACCTGGCATTACAGGGACATAAAGCATTTTGACTCCCTGCACCACCATTGTCGGCTCAATTCCATACTTTTCCTAAAAGTAAACACCAAAGGAAACAATCAAAGCCTCATCCAAAGGACATGAGTAAAAAATGTTTTATGTCTACCAAAACGAGGGCAGGTTTATATAAATATTAGCTATACCTTCCAACAGCTGTACAGGTTAAAAACTATAGTGGTTATCTGGGGTTTCACTTTTCTAAGTTAACCAGAGCCTAAAATATTAAATGGAAAACCTCAGAACTAAACAACTTATGTGCATCCCCGGTACTGGAGGCTGCACCTAGGGTAGATGTGCATCCCCGGTACTGCAGGCTGCACCTAGGGTTAGATGCGAGTCAGCCACATGCTCTTCCATTGAGCCGCAGGCTCAGCCCTTAGAGTAAACATGTTAACACTCAACTGGATGCCATTCTAGGCAGGGTGGTAAAGTCTGACGCTGTCCTCTAACATACCCAGTGTGTGAAGCAAATGTTGGTCCAGTACACGCACATGTTTGACCTATCAGTTGCTTTAGTAGCTGTCTTTATTACTTGAATGACTTCTCTAATGCTAGTGTATTTAAGTAAGCTCTGTTTCAAAATATAGCACTTTTCAACCTGAGTCATGGCCCCTTGGTTGTCATGTGACTTGAAAACAGATATTTACATTATGATTCATAACAGTAGCAAAATACAGCTATGCAGTAGCAACAAAAATAATTTTATGGTTAGGGGTCACCACAACATGAGGAACTATATTAAAGGGTTGCAGCATTAGGAAGGTTGAGAATCACTGACTTAATAGAAGGCACAATGTGCAATGAGACTGACAATTCAGACACGCCAAAGGGGAACTGAAAGTGCTTTCTTGGAAAGTAGAGTTCTGAATGTCAGAGGGAAGAAAACAAAATATCAGAGGCTCAGGTTAAGATCTACTGTAAAGCCAGGCGTGGTGGCACACGCCTTTAATCCCAGCACTTGGGAGGCAGAGGCCAGCCTGGTCTACAGACTGAGTCCCAGGATAGCCAGGGCTACACAGAGAAACCCTGACTTGAAAAAAAAAATCTACTGTAAAATAATGTAAGCAATCTTGAAAGAATTTCTGTCATTACAGTATGGGTTCTACTATAATACTCTTGTTATTCTTGTAACATTTTATTTGTAAACTATACTACGTAAGTATATACTGGAGTGAACCTGATAAAGAATTTAGTACTATTATAGCTTCAAGGACATACTAGAGATCCCATATATTAGGAGGCACATTACACAGAAACCATAGACTTCAAGGTACTAATTAAATGAAGGAAATGAAAATATCCTACTTTGACAGCATTTATGAAATCTGAGAGGGTGAAATCTTCTTTTCCATGTACAGTCCATCTGTCCCAAATTGTAAATGATATTCCATTTCTGTTGTAGTATACCAAGAACACAAATATTAAAATCTATTTCCATTAGTAGTAATACATTTCCTGCAGTCCATTATTTATTATTTAGAAATTAATGCTATGGTGGTGGGGTTTACAATTTCTAAAATAGTCAATACATATAGGTTAACACTTTTATCTGTGTTTAGTATATTTTTTGCAGTGACTCATTTTGAGTATGTATTACAAAGTACCCTAATTTTCTTTTCAATACTTCTTTAGTTCACACAAAGTAATGAGTTTAGGACAGTGTCATGCTCATATACCATTGCTTTTTTTTTTTTACTAATGTCTATGACTCTCCTTCGTTTCCTTCTGATCTCCTCCTTCTATTCATACAATCTTTTTGTTTTTATGTCTTACACACTATATAGGTATATAGCTATGTTATATGGTGTTTCTTTTTCTCTGCGTGTGTCCCTTTCTTTTTAAGTAGTTGTAGAGGTTTCAAGGTGCTGATGTTCTAGCCACTGATAACTGAACAATCTAATTGCTCAAATCACTGCATGTCACAAACATGCTACAATGATTATCTTGGCTTATATGTGATTTGGCATGTGTGCAAATGTTATGTAAAAGTCAGAAACATAACACCCCACTTTATTTGGAATGAATAACAGTATTTTGTGTTCTTGTAAGTAATATATGAGCATAATATGGATTAGCTCTTCCTGATAAGATTCTTCTACTGGCATTTCTGGCTGTGGTCAACCTGAAATGTCAAAAACAAAACCTCAAGGAATTGTTTTCTGTTGTAATAAATGTATGGAATTAGATTGTAAGTTTCACAGTTAGACAGGACTATAATCAGATAAGAATGGCTTTAAAATTATCCCAGTTAGGAACCAAGTATAATGCTAAGTGGTGTGGCAAATCAACTGCTCTGAGAATTCTTTGGCTAGTCTACTTGGAGATAATTTATCAACATGAGGTTTGACTAGGTCCTGAAATAGTAGGAAGGATTAACAAAGAAGAAATAGAGAAGAAACCCAGTATGTTTTCTTTTTAAAGGTAGAATACTTTCTTTCTTTCTTGTTATATTAGTAAAACAGACTTTCATACATACCTGATTTCAGTTTTTCTTACTTCAGATGTTTCTGTAAACACTATTATTGGAATGGCTAAATTAAGGAAACAGTTTTTGTAAGCATCAAAGGGATAGCCACCAGCTACCTTGATCATCTCCAAAGCAACCTAGATAAGAGAAGATGATCTGATTATCTGAACAGTCTAAAACTACTTGGGAACTTAATTGGTCTTGCTGTTTTCCAAGGTTCAAGCATTTCTCTGTAAATAATATGAACTGCTATATGATTGCAGCAACATTCATTTCTTATTTAACTGACATATATTTTTAGTACACTGTACTTTTTAAAATTTTTTTCATAATTTTCATTTTAGTAATTTACTATCATATTTTTAAATTCTAAGAAACATTCAATGTATTTTATTTTGTCTTTTTTTTCCTTCCAGAGCTGAGGACAGAACCCAGGGCCTGTGCTTGCTAGGCAAGCGCTCTACCACTGAGCTAAATCCCAACCCATCAATGTATTTTAAAAAGAACTTCAAACATGTTTTTCTTTCTTTAAAGTAAATATACCTTAGTTAAAACATAAAAAAAGTTACAAAAATATACACACTTGGTTAGTACAACATGAAGTTTTAACAGAAGTAGCTTGGGTAAATACCACAAAAATTGCAATTAATTATTTTATTCTCTTAGTAGATAAAATTTGGTAGTGTATTAATTTATTTGTTTTAACATCATTTTGAAATTTTGTGCCCAAATATTTTAATCATCTGAATTTGAAAATGTTAGAGAAGATAATTATTATCCAAATTCATCTTTTATGTTTTAGCTTTGCAAGTGGTTTTTGAAAGCATTTAAAAATATATATATATTCTAAAACATGTAACAAAGTAATTCTTTCATGGAAAATTCTGAACCAGCCCATATATGGCATTATTGAAATTAATTAACCTGTACTGATATCTAAAACATCATTAAATGATTTTTTTTACACATTCTATAATTCTCCATTAGTATGGCATTTTAATTGGAATAGATTCACATATATCCAGCCTATTCCATATATAGTAAACAAAATTATTTCACCACATAATCATCCTATTTTCAAACTATAAGACAACACAACACAAAACTAAAGCAACCTAAAACCAATCAAAACAGGGATTGATAATTGACTCTAACTTTAGAGTACCAACACAGTACAGCATAATAAATGGTCATAATGATGATTCTCAAATATTTACAATATTGAGAATACCTACTTTGCATGGAGGCTAACAAGATTCTTGTGGAGTACTAGAGGGAAAAGTGACAGGATATCTGGATGCTTCTCTGTTGCCCTTAGTTCTGTGCTTTGGGAGAATGAGGATACCCCATCTTCTTCCCTGACCCTGTACAACTGCCTCTGAGTGTTCAAAACCAAGTACTTTTCTGATTCCATAACTCACTCTGGGATCTCAGGATTTCTGCACGCTGAACTCAAAATCCAGGGGATCTTTTGAAGTGTCCCCTGGGCTCCAGGTCCTGTATCTCAGCTGGCTACTGGGGTGGGCCCATTCTTTCCACTGCCCCAAACCCAGGAGGGAAAGAAATGTTATTGGGACTGCTGTCAGTAAGGACAACTATATCCTATGTTGAGCTTATTATGTTTATAAAATGTAGGACCAAGATATATACTTACTGTATTTTCAGAAATATCTTCCTTTCATCTCTAAAATCTGAGTGGCAAGCTAAGGTTGGTATAATGTGGAAGAAACAAGCATTTTTAAAAGAATAAGCTTACCAAGCCAGAAACTGCAGCAGTAGATGTTGCTATAGCAGGTATAATTTTACCAGCTATGCGTTTAGTTTTAAAACGATCAGCTGGTTCAATGCTATACATTTTGGCTCGAAGGTTGGAAGCAGCTGTGATGAAATCTATGTGTCCATTACTGTCATCATCTTTTTCAAATGAAAGCACTGTCATCTGAAGGTCACCTGACCGGAACAACCAGACAATGTTCTCTAGTTAGTGGTAATAGCTTTATGAGGTAAAAAGCAATGTACAAAGTGTATATGCATACAATTTTCAATGAAAAAGATTTTTAATAAGGAAATATACAAGTTACCAAGCTGAAGAACCCACGGAAAGCATTTTTCAATTAATATAAAGATATTCATTATAAAAATCTTTGTTATTAATCAATTGAAAAAAATATAAAGAACAAGGCAACTGTTAGAAAATAACATGAAAAATTAAAAATAATAAAAAGCAAGCCAGGCATGGTGGCACATGCCTTTAATCCCAGCACTTGGGAGGCAGAGGCAGGTGAATTTCTGAGTTTGAGGCCAGCATGGTCTACAAAGTGAGTTCCAGGACAGTTAGGAATATACAGAGAAACCCTGTCTCAAAAAACCAAAAAAAAAAAAAAAAAAAAAAAAAAAAAAAAAAAAAAAAAAAAAAAAAAAAAAAAAAAAAAAGAAAAGACTTTAATACCACTAAACTAGAAGTTAATGTATGAAAAATAGTAAATAGAGAAATAAGAAAGCAATTTGCTACATTATTTGCTTCCAAGTGAAATATAAAAGTAAATCTTTGGTACTACTAAGAATGAACTGCATAAATATTACTTTGAAACATGTTCTCTCTGACAACTAACAAAGCCATTCATGTATCTTTTTGAATACTTCTAGATTAGAGAATTCCAATATTACTTTAAATACTATAAACAGTACATTTTTTTCCTGAAATTTTACTGGTTCACACATGAATTCACAGAATTTTGAGCAATATTGATTTCTCTAATAAAAGATGGTAAACATACATAAGCAGATGAACAATTAACTCTGCTTTTAAAGAATTAAAAGTTCAGCTTTAATAACGGTATTTTTAAAATCAGTTTGTACTCCTAGTGAGCAATTGAGACAATTAGGCAGCTCTGTAGGCAAAAGAACTTGTTCCATAGCATGAGAACCTAATTTTCAGGCCCCAGAATCTACCACACAAAACTGAACAGATGCAGTGAGTGGATCTGCAATCCCAGCACTTCTATGGAGAGATGGGAGGCAGAGAAGGAAGACCCTTGGAAGCCTGTAGGCTACCTAGCCTGGTACATACAACAGCAAACCAACAAAGCTTCTTTCTCAATCAAGTCGGAAAGCAGGACTAATGCCCAAGTACCCAAGTTTACCCTCTGACTTGTATGTGTGTGTCATGGCATGTGTACACCCACATGGTCACCCACATATATTTATTTATTCAGTTTCAGGCTAGTGAGCTACACACAACAAATACTTAGTGTGACATCCAAGAGCACGGAGGAGATTCCCTTGTCACATCCCAGATCCAAAGGGTGTGGCCTTTCCTCACCACAGGCTCTTGTTCACATGCTACTGTACTCTTATTAAAGTGCTCTCACTGAAAGATCTCTGAAGTCCTTGACATCTGTCTGTCTCTCTCTCTCTCTCTCTCTCTCACACACACACACACACACACACACACACACACTCTAAAAGACTCGCATTAACTCTTTCTCCTAGAGTGCTATGCCTACAGCATGAGTAGGTAATCCCCTGATGTGTATTATGGGACAAGGTCTCACTATATGGCTTAGGAAGATTTTGCTTTTCTTGACCCAATCCAACCCAGTATGCCTAGCTGGACCTGGTCAACATCTAAAGCATAAAAACAGTAAGAATTACAATGTAACACTTCATAGAATTTGGAGAATTTGACAACTTGAAGGTAACAACATAAGGAGAAAATTATGAATTTAGTCATAGTTAAAACAGAAACCTTGAGCCCGGTTGGTGGTGGCACACACCTTTAATCCCAGCACTCGAAAGGCAGAGGCAGGTGAATTTCTGAGTTTGAAGCCAGCCTGGTCTACAGCGTGAGTTCCAGGACAGCCAGGGATATACAGAGAAACCCTCTCTCTCTCTCAAAAAAAAAAAAAAAAAAAAAAAAGCCCCAAAACAAACAAAAAACAACAACAAAAAACCAACAACAAACACCCCCAAAAGCCCTCCCCCAAACCAGAAACCTTTATGATGATTCAATCAGCTATTATAATTAAAAAATATTCCCACGAACTTATCAATATGGCTCTTTGGGAAAGTCGGTCTATCTTGTCCATAATATTTGAAAGAGTTCCTCTTACTTTTGGTAGCTTTGTTAGAGGAAAGAGCCTTTTCTAGCTGGAAAACAGCATTCCTTTCGTCTTCACTGGAGACAGGCACATGGTCGGGCTTCCTTGCAGTTTCATCTGTTTGAACAACCTTTAAAAATATGTACACTTGTTTACTACTATTATCACATGATTACTATTATCAACTTTACTTCCAAGTTTGACTACGACTTATCTTATTTACTGAAATCATAACAGAAAATATTTCCTCAATGCCTCTGATCACTAATCATTATGGCCTAATTTATTTCTTGCTTAGTAATATAATTTTAATGTTTTGTTTATTATCTATTTCCATATACTAGCATGTTTATGTTATAACCTGGGCCTCCACCTTGGTCACTGAGTGACCGCTAGCATTTCTTAAACAATTTATTTTTCTTACTGGACTTTGAAAAATTTATTTTAAACTGAACAGCTTGTGTGATAGCTATTTTAAAATTTCTCACTTAAATGAAGTTGATAATAAGTAGTTTTGACTTTGACAAGTCTACATTAGACTTAAATTGCATAGTTCTAAGTAGCTGATTCATGCAGAAAAAAATGAAAGTATTTGCAAAATGTATATAATATGGCCTATAAGTATTTGCTAATTACTGAGTAGTTCTTTTCTAAAGAACATATCTTCCTTCATATACCAACTACAGCATCATTATTGAAGCATATACCACAACTGATTTATCTTTAAATTACCCAGCAGACAGTCCACAGGATCAGTAGATGTTCTCAAACCAAAGAATGTCTCCATGATTGTTAAAGTACTATTTATTTTAAAAATTTACCAAATTATGTTCTGAGATATTAAACATCACAAACATTTATGACGTATAAAGAATCAATAAAATAGAAACATGCCTGCCATCATGTCTAATATTCTGGCTGTCACATCTAGAACTACAAGAGCATGTTGGCCTTAAACCTGTAGTGTAAGCTATCTTAAGGACTTGTACAACAGTCTATATTAAAACTTTATATTGTTCAGGGAAACCTACTAGACCTGAACTGCCATACCAGCAGAAGCAATGCAAGCCAGAAAACATACTAGAGTGTGTTTCCTGGGCTTTAGTTTAGTTTTGCCAAAGAGAAATATGGGTTGGAAACTTTTCCTATAAAAGTGACACCACTTTGTCCTTAATTTACTAAATTATTATTTATAGGTTACATGTCATGAATATCTTATTCAGAAAACTCATCCACTCATGTAAAAATCCACTGGCTACAAAGATCCCTTTCTATGACATAAAGATGTAGGATGCCTACACATCCTTCCTTGAGGAAGGTTATTTCATGGTTAATTTTTAGAGTATATAAAAGAATAGCATATAGTATGTCTATAAAAAAGAAAAATACTTTATGCACATAAAATTTATTTTCTTCAAACTTTCCTATTTTCACTGCCTACTTCTCAGGTTCTGATGCTTTCTAAGATATTTTCTGGGCATAATTATTAGACCAATTTTCCATCGATTTGGTAGCATAAACAAGTGCCACAATGGTATCAAAGCTAAATGTGTTTGAATGTCATGGCAAGCTATAGTAGAACACATCACACATACTAGCATTGTATGAATCCTCAGTGATGTCTTGCAATTCTGTGTCATTCACTGACTTTTCTACTGTGCTCTCATACTCTATGTTCAGTTTCTTACCTTCATCCCAAACTGTTAAACTTATTTCCTCTAAGAAACTAGCAGTCTTTCCCATAGCTCCTTTTAATTTCAAATCTTGAGAACTTCTGTCAGTACTACATACACATACACACACACACACACACAAATAAATACACACACACACACACACACACACACACACACACACACACACGCGCGCGCGCACAGAATCCAGTTCCATGTCATCTGTCTTATTAATCACGTCTGCCTGTTCTTGAAATACCTAACAGGAATCCCTGCTACTCTTCCTTTCCCACCACTTACTGTAAGGACAGGTTTCTGTGTAAGGCTGGAAGATGCTTTTGCCTGTTTAGCAACTGCCCAAATGAAAGGCCGGTTAGACCAGACTTTGGGTGCATTTCTTCCTATTTCTACTCTTTAGAATAAAATATCCCTAAGGGCAAAAACTGTTCATCCTGGAATTCTTCAGGCTGAGAATGGGATTTGTTATAAACAGCAGTTTAATAATCACTAGTTATGTGAATAGACTTCTATCTTACCTTGTTGGAAGGCTTAAATTCCTCAATTTTAACTTCTGAAAGAATGTCCATGAGGCTATTCACTGATAAGTCCTGTTTCATAAAATAAGTTAACTTATCAACACATTTCTTCATTAAACACATTAAGTTCATACATTGAGAAGCAAGAAACTATAATAGCTTAAGCTAACTAGATGAACCTGCATCCACATTTACTATTAGGAAGCTCCTATGAAAAACTGAGACATACTGCTTTTGAGATTGGTTTAGACTTGCATCACAAGACTGAACACTATTAGTTTTTCCTAGACCTTTATGTTTCATTTCCAAGAAGGATTGATCTATAACATGCATACCTACACTAAATACAGATTCAGATTTAGGGCCTATGTCTATAATCTCAGCGGTTAAGAGGCTGAAATGGACAAATCATGAGTTTGAAAGTACTCTTACATAACCATGAACTAACTAGTACACCCTGGGCTCGTGTCTCTAGCTGCATATATAGAAGGATGGCCTAGTTGGCCATCAGTGGGAAGAGAGGCCCCTTGGTTATGCAGACTTTATATGCCCCAATACAGGGGAACGCTGGGGCCAAGAAGTGGGAGCGGATGGGTAGGGGAGCAGGGCTGGGAGGGGGAAGGGTATAGGGAACTTTCTGGATAACACTTGAAATGTAAATGAAGAAAATATCTAATAAAAGTTGAAAAAAAATTCCTCTATAGATGAGAAATTTAATTTCTTATTCACTGACTATATTTTATATATCCCTGAACATGTGAGTTCATAGCTGCTGTGTGTAAGGCTATATTTACATGTCTACATAGAACTGGGCATACAAATGTATTATTTTGTCTAGTTTTAATAAACATTAATATTGAAAAAAAAAAAAGAAAACAACAAAAACTAAGACCTTTTTCTTTTTATATTTCTCTCCTCAGCTTACATGAAGGCAGAATTTACTTAACTCTAATATACACTTAAGGAGAAAGCTAAGCTATGCACATGAGCTTTCTCTAAACTGTTTGAGTCACACACTTGGGTGTGACTCAAGAGATGAGGTCTCCCAGAATGAGCATGACTCTAAGGACATGAAAATCAAAGCAGGACAGCACTTTCTGCAAATGTATGAAAGTTAACATTAAAGGAGAAAAATTATGTAAAGAGCATCTATCTCTATGAAATATTTTTAAATTACTATGAACTGGCTCATTTTGACTTCTAATTCAGAGTAAAGAGAATAACAGAAAAAGGTAAAAAAAAGCTATAAATATTTTTATTACTTAAGTATGATTACTTTCACAAATATGTCAACATTTAAATTCAGAAAGAAAAATTATTTTTCTATTTATCTGCACTTCAATGAGTAGACAACTTCTGCCATTAGAATGGAGGGTAACACAACAAAATAAAAGATTTTTCTTTTTTAATCCAAAAGAATGATTTTAGCTGGGCATGGAGGTGCATGCCTATAATCTGCTTACTTAGGAGGTAAAAGCAAGAAGATCTGGAGCTAAAGGCAAGTTCTAGCTCATGGCTCAAACATGTGTAAGCTCATGTCTCAAACAAATACACAAAAAGAGACTAAATAATTCTTAAGATCTAAACACAAATTTTGATGCCACCAACTAAGTCAATTCAGGTTTGAATCACTTGCTAGAGCCTGAACAGTATCTTACCTTTTCTGAAAACGGAATACAATATACTGTAGCATATAGTTTTGCAGCACTTTGAAGAAAACTGAGGTGCCTTTTGAAATGAAATAAAAAATAAAGCAGTTTGAATGGCAGTTTTAAAGAAGATATTTAAGTCAGTAGGAAATACAGTCTTTATATTAATTAACACTTAAGAACTACATTTAAAGTCTGTTTTGAAGAATTAATTTTTACCCCCTTTAAAGGCAATGAAATTCTTGTCTAGACTAAAACAACAAAAGGAAATACCAAATGTCCTTGTGATACAAAAACACACATTAAACTGTATATTCAAGTAGTCATCAGGAATACTCTCATGCTCAGAACTGTAAGAATACTTGGAGAAAAGTAATTTTAATTCATAAGAAAATATGTATCAGGTATGAATGAGTATATATTAAATCTGAAACAGCAAAAAAAATTTACTAAAAACAAAAATGGGCATGTCATACTAGAAAGGCAATTTAGTTGAATTCTGAAGGAAGCAATAGCTGAGAAAATTAAGCACAGTGCTATTTGTAGAAAGGCAGAGTAGTGAAGAGAGGCCAAGTGTCCAATGAGAGCGTGCACGCTGAGTGTCTGATGAGAGTGTGCACGTTAAGTGTCCAATGAGAGCGTGCACACTAAGTGTTCGATGAAAGCGTGCATGCTAAGTGTTCTATGAGAGTGTGCACGCTAAGGGTCAATCTAAAACAGCATAGAGATCAGGCACTCAGGAATACACAAACTAAAATCTTACTTGTATTAATATAGGCAGGTCATATTAAACTGCATTTCCACAGAAAGCATCTTAGCTTTATTTATTGTAAGAACACATATTTTCATTTTTAATTTTCTTAAAGGCAAAAGTAGGTGACAAGTTTTTTATGGAGTAGATATTACAAACAATAAATTTATTAGGTACATAAATAAATGGATGCACATCTGTGTAGGGAGGATGTGGCTGGCTCTGCTGTCTAGAATGACTTGTTAACTTTTGGATTAAGAGACTGAAGATTCTACAGTATATAACTAAGAAATTTAAAGTTAAAATATACACATATACTTACAAAGGTTCATTTAAATCAAATTTGATTGGAGAAGGCGGCCTTTTTGGTGATTGCCAAAACAAACCTAGCAAAATGATAAAATATCGTCTTCAATAAATATAAATCTTATATAGTATTTCATATTACAATCTCTTCTCAATGGTTATACTCACTGCCATCTTTTAGTCTTGTCTCAAGAGGAAAACAGTGAAGAAGCTGCAGAGCCTAAAAGAGGAAAAAAAAGAATGAAAAAAACCCCCCTTTTCCTTATCAGAAAAAAAAAAACCCTGAAATTAAAAAAACCTGCTTAGTACATATTTGCATATTTTCATCATAAATCAAACAAAAAGGGTAAAAGATGCACAGTGGGGTCTTGTAGTTAGCTTCCTCCTGTCCTGCCCACATCAGTACAGTCTTTTTAGAATTACTTCACACCTTTCTTACAATATTGTACACACCATTTTGTATCTAAGAGCTAATCATTACAATAAATAAAAAAACAAATACAAATATATATGGCATTTAGCATTTCAAAATTATATGCTTAAGATGTGCTTGGAAGAGGGTGGGAATACAAAACATCTGTAAACTGATAATGCTTCAACTGAAGTGAAAGGTAAAAAATGATGAATATGGACATTACACTATTTTCTTATATTTCCATGGTTACTTTTTTTTTCTATACTACTACAAAAAAAAAAAACCAACAAAACAAAACAAAACAAAACAAAAAAAAATCACCCCAAACAGGGCTGGTGCTCAGTGGGAAAAGCGACTTGCTGCAAGCATAGAACCCGAGTGCGATCCCTAGGACCCACATGTTGGGAGGCAATAACTGCTGTTGTTTGTCTTCT
Source organism: Mus minutoides (assembly GCA_902729485.2). Lineage (NCBI taxonomy): Eukaryota > Metazoa > Chordata > Mammalia > Rodentia > Muridae > Mus > Mus minutoides. The sequence goes on from LR751142.1 coordinate 137,119, forward strand.
GACGGCCACAGTTCTCCTGTGGCCGTGAACATACTCCACTCCTCTACAAAACAAATCATTAAAAATGTAGCAATAAAAATAAAAACACCAACATAAAACAAACAAACAAACCACAATCACAGAAGATAAGTTAGTTAAGAGATACAGAGAAGAAACTTAGTTAAGAGATACAGAGTGTCTGCTCTGCAGACAAAAGCCCATGAACAGGTCACAGAATCTCTCCAATCCCAGGCCACCCCCACAAGGTCCTCTATAAGCCTGCCTCCTACTCAGTTCTCTGCTGCTTCTCTGAGCTGAGTCAGTCACTCTCGTGTCTTTCCCAATAAATCTTTTACGTGTGGTTTACTGTACAGTGTGACTTTATGGTATTTCTTGGCACCCAACTGGCAGGACACCTTTCTCCTCAGAACTGTAACACACTCATAATTATGATAAAAACAGGTGAAATATTAAGGAAAGAGGTCCTATTTTGGGGGAAGTGAGCTTAGAACATTTCTCTAAAAAGCAAACCATATAGGAAGTGAAAACACAAATATATCCTCAAAGACCTTTTCTTTTAAGGATAACCTTATAAAGTAAGGACTTAAGTGTAGATTGGGAGAGAAGCAAGCAGGGTTCTGAGCAGAAGCCAGAATTCAGTTTCTTGGGGAGATGGGGTTTGGTGGAAGCAAGCTCAGGGATTGGCCCTGGTCTTGGGGTCAAGTCAGGGGCAGGGTGTTTTTCCTCCGTCCTGATATTAGGGCAAGAGTCAGGGTGTTCATTCCTTGGTCTTTTTGCCCTATCCTGAGGGATGGATTAAAAAAGTATAGGATACAATCTGTTAGTTATGTGACTGTAAGAATAACAGTGTGAATGAATATGTGCCTTGGCCTATTCTAAATGCTTTATATGGATTAGCTTATTTGATATCTACTGTGTTCTATATATCTTAATTACTTTAGATTTTTAGTTGAAGAAAGAACATAAAATGTATTTATGAGTTATGGTTAGAAAAGGCAAAAACTGAACAAAAATTCCATTTGAATTATCAGTTTCTTGTTTCTATTCAAAACAAACTTAAATGCCTTTTTTAAAAAGATTTATTTATTATAAATAAGTACACTGTAGCTATTTTTAGACACATCAGAAGAAAGTGTCTCATTATGGATGGTTGTGAGCCACCATGTGGTTGCTGGGATTTGAACTCAGGACCTTCGAAAGAGCCATCAGTGCTCTTAACCACTGAGCCATCTTTCCAGCCCAATTGAACAAACTTCTCTAGACTACAGAATTAATGCACTCCATATTACTTAGAGACAAAAGCTACCCAAAACCCAGCTTTGCACATAGGGCCAATTCAGTGCATAGCTGACAAGTCAAGCTAAATGTTTTCATTAGTAACACAGAGAAACTGGTCATATGCCTAGGAGCGACTCTCATTTAACTTACTATGTATTTCTAAAATGCTTGATGAAAGAAAAGAACAAATATTTAAGTCTGGGATATTAGTAATAAATGAGCCATGGATAGGCATTCATTTAATGTCTCAGAATGTATACTTACCTTATGGTTAAAGTATTTTTCAAACTTTAGTCTTGCTAACTCTACACACTGGGACCAAATTCTAGGTCTTCTGCTAAGTAGCTTAATAACTTGAAAACAGCCTTCTAAACTTTGTCCATTTTGTATCTTCTAGAATAAGAGGAAAACAAAGAAAAATAAAACACTTGATCACAAGCACAAACATTCCAAAAGGATGATCCAAAGTGACTAACGGACTTAGTATTTTAATTCTTTTTTTTCCTGCTTAAGTACTTCTGTCTCACTCTGTCTTTCTTTCTTTAAATTATGAGGGGAATAGTAACTGAAATTTTAGACTACTTTTTCTTTTTTAAAAAAATTTATTCTTATTTTATGCACATTGGTGTTTTGCCTATATTGTATGTATCTCTGTGTGAGGGTGTCAGATCCCCTGGTACTGGAGTCATAGACAGCTGTGAGCTGCCATGTGGGTGCTGGCAATTGAATCTGGGTCCTCTGGAAAAGCAGCCAGTGCTCCTAACTGCGGAGGTGTTTTCAGCTCCCAGATTTGAAGTTTCTTTTTTCTTTTTTTTTTTGGTGTTTCAAGATAGGGTTTCTCTGTATATCCCTGCCTGTCCTAGAACTCACTTTGTAGACCAGGCTGGCCTTGAACTCAGAAATCAGCTTGCCTCTGCCTCCCGAGTGCTGGGATTAAAGGCATGTGCCACCACGCCCAGCTAGATTCGAAGTTTCTTAATTCAAGAAATATTTTCATGTTTTCCTATGAGTAACACACTAAGTACCAAAGAGGTCCTTAGTATACAGAGATCTAGGAGTGATAGTTCATTAAAAAATGGACTTTTTTAGTTGTGTATGATTAAATGTAAACTACTACCTTTGAAGTTGGCCTTATTGCAGCGATTATTTTCTCTTGAATTGACCTTAACCTTTTCCCCAAAGAATTTATCAAACCCTCTATCTTTTGCTATTTTATCTTTATTATTACACCCTCATTTGGTTGAACCATAAAACCTAATGTTTGAAGGTCAGTGACAATTACATGCAATTCAATTAAGCTAAAACAAAACAAAACAAAACAGGCTATTTATGACCTAATTTCAAGATTCCCAGTAGAACGTTTCACTGTGATCAAGTTGTTTTTTTTTGTAATTTATATTTTTTTTGTAATTTATATTTTTTTTCGAATTTTTTTATTCTGAAAGTCCCTTCCCCCCTCCCTCCTCCCTGCTCCCCTGTCCACCCACTCACTCCCTATTTCTACAGAAAATATTATTTTTAGGTAATTAGAAAGTAAGATTATGAGCCAGGCTTGGTGGTGCATGCCTTTAATCGAAGCACTCGGGAGGCAGAGGCAGGCGGATTTCTGAGTTCGAGGCCAGTCTGGTTTATAAAGTGAGTTCCAGGACAGCCAGGGATATATAGAGAAACCCTGTCTCGAAAAACAAAAAACAAAAACAGAAAAGAAGATTATACTAACATAAGTATCTGCAGTAAAATGCATTCTTTACCTGTAAGACATCTTCTGCAGAGGGATATGCTTGCCAAAACTTGTTAAACAGTGAAGGTTTGTGGGAGAAGGAACTTTCAAACTGTAAAGGAGAAAAAAAAGTTTCAGATATGTTTAATAGTTATAGTATTGCCTTTTCTAATTCAGCGAAGACAAATTCACTAAGAAAAACTTTTACCTTGTCTCTTGCCCACTGGATAGTATGTTCGACAGCTGCTGGAAAGGACTTTAGAGTGCAAAATGGTATTTCTTCTTCTGGGGGGTCTCGCTATTGAAAAATAAAAAGTAAATCCAAGTATCTGGTTAAATTTTGAGTCTGATTAGTCTAAACATAAGGCCTGTTATACATTTTCATATCTGTCATTTACATAATAAAGCAAAAGTTAATTTCTTGGCCATTTAACCTGTTGAAAGTCATATGAAAACACAAACCTTATCATTCTTTATCATTGTGTACTTGTGCGGTGTGGCAGAAAGTCCTAATGCTAAATCATAATACATTATTAAGTTTTTTTTCTAGAAAAATTCATGTGACATGTAAAATGTTATTACATTACTTCTAACTTAGAAAAGTGATTAAGAATCCTTAATATATACGTTCTTAGTGTTCCCAAAGATTCTCCATGAAGTAAAACATTTTGGGAAAAGGACTCTTAGTTTACTAGTAAATATATACATTAGATGGGGAATGATTAATGTCTTACGAGTCGAAGTACTATTGAAGACCTCCTTGTCTATTAGAGGGCTCGCTTACAGCCAAAGCTTACTGGTTTACTCAGTCAAAAATGACTCAATTTATGTCTTTTTATTGAATGAGATCTCTAATTTGATGATTTATGAGCAAATAACTTTTTATAATTCAATGAGGAGCATTGTAGGAATATTAAATTATGTTATACAAGAGTCTGAAATAAAAAAATAAGAGAAAGTTCAGCAAATGTAGCAGAATGAGAGGATCCTCTACTGTGAAAATCTTCCCATGGCATCATGCATATTATGACTCCCCTATTTAATACTCTAATGAACCTCAGTTTAATCTACTATTTACTGTTATTATATATGTCAGTGAATTTCATGAAAGAAAATAAGAAAACAGTGAATGCTAAGAATTAAAAAATTTTTACTAAACCAAACGTACCCTTTAAATCAAGGGACACTGATACTTATAGAAATCATATACTTTATTTTACTTTAACTGTCTACTTTTAAATTATAAAACCTACAGTTATTTCTTAGACCCATAGATTCAATGTTAGCAATATTATAAAATCATTTATGGGATAAAAATGTTACATTTCACTATCTATCTAAAAAATATATATACACACACCGCTTCCTTCGAACCATTGAAGAATGATTTTTTTCCAGGTAGTTTGTGGGTAGATTATCAGGTTTATACTTTTAATAGGCTTGACAAATATTTCTAATAATGCATGCTAGGGTCATAAATTCTTAATGGGGACAAACATTTAAGATGTACCAAGTCTTACTGCAACTTGATATGCCAGGGTTGGTTGATATCTATGGGGATAGGTTCTCCTCTTTTTTGAGAAGGGGAGGAGGAATGCATGGGGTGGGCAGGTAAGAGGGAGGGACCGCAGAAGGGGAAGGCAAAGCTGTCATCAGGATGTAAAGTAAATAAATAACTTAATAAAAAGATTTAAAAAATAAGTACACATTTATTACACTTTTGTTATTTTACTATATGCCACCTTATATCTAATAGAACAAAACCCAAACATCAGAAGATGGATGATTCCAAGTCTCTGGTGACAGTTCTATTTTCAGTCAAAAAGTTTAATTGCTTTTAAAAGCTATTCAACTGTCTGATAGTTAGAAAATGTAAACTCTTTCCTTTTTTTTATGACTTCTAAAAATTATATTGAGGGGCAGGGGAGATGTATATAGTGTTGGTTACGTGGGCCGCAGGACCTCAGTGTGTTCTCAGGCACCCGTGTAAAGCTGGGTGTGGCAGCATGGCATGGCATGGCCTCCCAGCCTTAGAGAGACAGGCCAGTCAGTTCAGTCAATCTGTATTTCTAGGGCTCAGTGACAGGCACTGTCAGAAAGAAATCAGAATACCACAGAGGAAGTCTCTGGACATTGAAATATGGCCACTATATATATGTGGTGCTCCCACCATCTGAACACACACTTAAAAAACTAGATTCAAAATGTTTAAACATGCAGATGCACATATGTATCAACCTGTCAGAGCTAAAACCAAGATTGATAAAGCTAAGTCAAATGTATTGATTCTTTCATGAAAACAAAAATTATAATATAAAAAGACAGACATTTATTCAATATACTGACTTACGTGACTATTATAAGATTCAGTTAACTGAGGTACAATAATTTCTGTGTGTCCCTTGGTGCCCATTGTTCCAGAATCTAAGAGAGGCCGTAGATTTGCTAAACAGCGACTATTTGAAGACAAAATATGTAAAGAAAAAACCAAAACAAAGCAAAACACAAGTGATCAGTAACAGTAAATAAAGGACAGGTTACTGCTATCTAGTAAATATTCAACACGCTGATCATTTTTGTATGTAGTGTAGTGAACAGAACATGACCCATGTAACAGTTTTTCTCTTTAGCCCTATCATATATACAAAATTTGTTTCCAACCTGGTCATTTCTGTTTCTTCCTAATTACTACCTGGATTAAAATCTCATGTTTTTGTTTTTTGTTTTTTTTTTTTTTTTCTATTTCCTCCTTAAATTAACTACATTATTCTTTCTTCACTTACTTTTTATTTATTATTTGATTACTTACTGCCTGTAAGTTCTTCTCAAATGGCCCTTATCCCACGCACTAGTAACTAAATACTATCATTAGTCATGTTTCATCCACTTTAGTATCTTAAGATTTTGTGTGTGTGTGCACCACCCCCTCCAACACAAAAAGAAATGCAATAATTTTTCTTTTGCTCAAAATTTGTTTCTCTTTCATTTCTCAACTGGTAAACCTCTGATATATGCTCTGGCATCCTGACATTGCAGTCATACAATGATTCATTCAATGACTGATTTCATAAATCACATTGAATGAAATCAGATGATTGACATTGATAATAAATGATCTTTGGATGAAAAATTTATTGAAGAACCAAATATTAAGTAAACATGCATGTTAATAAAGATAAGTGCCACAATGAAAAAGTATTAAGAAAAGCAGATTTAGGAGTGAATGTCTTGTTTTAAGAAAGATATTTAGGCTGAACCTCAAAGACGAAGAAACACCTTAAAGGAAAAGAATGGGCAGTATACACATTTGGAAGAAGTTTGGAGGAAGAGAAATACAACTTCCAGAAGTCCCAAACTGATTCAGTTCCTAATCTAAGAAGCCTTTGAAGATCCTAAAGAAGACTTATATAGCTATAATAAGGAGAAACAGGGAACACTGGCCACATTTAAAGTAGAACAGTGAATATATGTGATAGGTATTTCATTAAAAAACAAAAAACAAAACAAAACAAAAAAACATTTAGGCTTCTTTACCAATAGTAAATTTTTCTAAGTATAGTGGAAAATCATCAGTATGCTTAAATTTGAGAAGTTCTATCAGAATGACATGAAAATAATTAGGTAATTTGGTAATTTTTCAAAAAGTGAGAGTAAAAAACAAAAATAAAAGTAGTTTTTTATGCATTTGAATTTCAAGAACATACCTGTCTACATATCTCCTGGCTTCCACATTATCTAGTGCTGTAATAATGATATCTTGCTTAGTGTAAAATTCATCACTGTATATACTCTCAGTGGCTGGACAAACTTTGTTCAGGTGTGCATCTATTTTTAATTGAGGATTTATTTTCAGAGTTGCTTCAGCAGCAGTATAGCTTTTAGGTTTCTAAACAAGTAACAAATAAAAACAGAAGAAATAAATGTTAAACAGAAAAGATGAACTATGACTGAATTTACAAATTCTAATAATTTAGAATATATGAGGTGACATTAAAGTAATGAAGTTAGCTCAAATAATTCACATATTAACACAATCTAATCATCCCTCATAGTGTAGCAAAACGCTTTAGAGATATTAAAGTATTTTTTACAAAAGTCTTAAAAAATGTTTATTCTTATTTTTTAATTAAAGGCTTATCTACCATGTGTCATTGAATCTTGTGTCATTCAGGTGCTATGAAGGTCTTCACAGCATCCTTTGAATTTGTCTGTCTCTTCTCACTATTAGACTAACATGTTTTCCTTTTTACTATAAGAACAAAGTCAGAAACTCAGAAATTAATAAATAGGTCTTAGTGTTCATCTCCAGATACTACACAGTGAATCATTTTAATAAGACATTTGAATTCACAGAGACTGCTGCCATATCCTTTGTAGTTATGTGAGAGGCTATCAGGGACTATGACAGTGTAGCCACTTTTTGTTCATAACATGATTACATATCATTTCCTAAAATCAACAATGAGTTGACAATACAAGGGAAAAATTTAAACTAAAAGCCTGTGGTTTTGATTAACATATTCTTTCTTTTCTGTCTTTCCTTTTTGTTTTTTTGAGACAGGGTTTCTCTGTATAGTACGGGCTGTCGTAGAACTCACTCTGTAGACCAGGCTGGCCTTGAACTCAGAAATCCTCCTGCCTCTGCCTCCCAAGTGCTGGGATTTAAGGCATGAGCCAACCGCTGCCCAGCTTCTGTTTTTCACTACAGTTTTACCTTGTAACTATGACTAATACTCACTGTGTAGAACAAGCTGGCCCAAGAGATCCACCTGCCTCTGCCTTTGAGTGCACTGCTTGTTTCTTTTCCTGATTTAAATATTTTGGTTTGAGACGACTAAATAGTGTACAGCAATTTTTAAATACTAAACCTTACCTGTTTTATAGCAAAACAAACAAAAAACCAAAAAAGTAGTGTTAAAATTTGTGCTTTGTTAAAACCTCAAATTAGAGAACTTGTTTATGGAAACAAATTTCTGTGATAACAAATGAAAAGTACTACTCATGTGTCATGATTCAAATAGTAACATCCAAAAACCAATTTTAGTGTACATGAAAGATCATTATTTTCTTCATCTTGTTCTTTCCAAAGAATCTTTATTCTTTCTCTTAAGAATCTAACAAAGAACAGGATTACCCCGCAACCAATATCTGTTTATGATAAGAAAACAGTGACAAACCTGTATGTGATGAGGACGAAACAGGAACTGTCTGTTTAAGTTGGATTTTTCTATCAAGTCAGGATCTGTAACTGTTACCTTATAACAGGAGAATAAAACAAATGATTATGTTTTGAATTTCTCACTATGACACAAACAGCACTCTCAAAGCATTCTTGCTAGTAATAATCATTTAAAAAATTCCAAATGTTACCAGTAATATGCTATCATTGTTAAATTTATTAATTTCAACTATTATTTAGTGCATGATCATAGCAAACAACACAAATGAAACTTCCTTTAAAAATTCTTTATTTGGAGACTAAAACTATCCCTATCCTCTTTTATACCTACAAAACGAATTACTCACAGAGGAGCTATCTCTTCTAAATTTATGACATTCATTCTTTTAAAAATTATTTATTATTTCCTAGCTATTGTGTATGTGTGTGGAGGAATATTTGCCCATATCATGAACGTGGAACTCAAACAACAACTTTGTAAAAGTCCTTTGTCTCCTTCCATGGGTTCTGGGGATCAAACTAAATCAGGTTTAATGGCAAGTGCCTTTACCTGATAAGCAATCTTGCTAGCCCAATATTTATTCTTAATCTGAAGTAATTTGAGAAGAATGTTATGTTTCAATTTGACAGGAGCTCCAACTAAGGCTGAATTTATAAACTACTAGGCAGTTGAGTAGTTTTATACAGCCAACTAGATATCATAGATACTTGATTTATAGGCCTAAAATACTTGCCCTTTAAGAATGTATAGATCCTATTTCTGGAAGGTGAAAGAAGAAAACAAACAGGTAAAATAATCTGCAGAATTGAAAACCCCTGTGCTATTAAGCTAGAATTAAAAAGAGTGGCATAGTACTGCTCAGTGCAGGTTCCAGTTTGAGGTGTTGACTGGTGTTCACCTTCATTTTCTTTTAGAAATTTTCCTTGTGTATGTGTCTACATTTTTGTGGAATTTCATGTTTCTCTCTCTCTCTCTTTCTCTCTCTCTCCCTCCTCCTCCCCTCCCCCAGGGTTGCTGGTTAACAGTCTTACTTTCTGGTGAGTGTCTTCCTTTTCTACTTAAAGTTTTAGACATTAAAAATAGAGAAAAAAAATTGTATCCAGTGTTTAATTCAAGGTCTCATTTTTTCCCTTGATTTTAGGTACCTGGGGATTTCTCTTTACATCTTGGGTATATCTATGAATACTTAAAGTTTTGTTACAAGTCTCTGTGTTCAGAATGACAGAAGCCTGCCCACATTACAGGCTTTATTTTGCTATGTGATATCAGTAGGTTTCTTTACTTCAGCTCATCCTGACCTTTACTTACAAAAAGCACTGTTCTTCTATATAGTTAAAGCATTCAGGTAATCCCAAGCTTACAATAAAGAAGCGATTTTAAACATGAAAAATCCAAGTAACTTTTAAGCTACTAGTTTTTGGAGCACAGTTTAGTAACGCCAAGCATAGCTATGTGTACCTACCTACAGCTATAATAATGATAAATTCCTTTTAAAACTATATCAAGGCTACAATGTGAATTACCATATTCATTTTAGTTATTTATGCAGTATCACTGTTAGTTACCAAGAAAAATATATGAAGTCACTAATGAAAGTTTTTAATCTTAAAGGTAAAATACCACTAATAAAAGTTATTTTAAATATGACACGATTTTGTAATAACTCAGGGTGAAGAATTTTAACTGCATACCAAAGTATGTGTTATTCTCACTGTTTGAAACTCACCATTTAAATTATCTTTGCACTCTACAGCTTTTTAATGTCATTTCTCATGTTAATATTTAAGTATGAATAATGTAACAAAAGAATAACGTGGTTTTAATTTGTAAGCTATGATAATAAAAAATTCCTTTCAAATTTAATATTGATGGTAACTACAAAAAGAGAGACAGGACTTATTTCAGGAAATTACAGAGTTAAGAACCAAGAAACAGAGAATCTGGGACTAAAAACTGACCAGAGACAATTAAAATCTTCTAATTCTCAGTTTAATGGTCGACCAAGTAAAACAGGCTAGTATAGTACAGTTCAAAAATGGGCAACAGGAGAAATATAAACGTTTAAGTCTCAAGTGACTTGTATCTTACCATTCCTTTCTCTCTGCCTGTACCAACACCCAGTAATGCAAAATTTTTTAACATTTCACAGCCTATGGCGCCACATCCTACCTATTGAAGAAAGAGTACAAATGTCAGACAAGACTAATTTTTAATGAATAAAGAATTTCATTCTAATTTCCTTCAAATGCTATAATACTAAATACAATTTAAAAAATGATTTGTGATTCACTTGTGGTGGACTTTACTTTTTACATGTTTCATTTAAGTGTCTCAATTAAAGAAAAAACAGCATAAAACAAATAAGAGAACTATGGTATTTATAACTTCTTTAAACAAAAAAAAAAAGGAAGATTCCTAACAAAAGCTAAGTGCAGAACTTATTTCTTATAGAGGAAAGAAAACACTAACAGAAGAAAAACAAAAATCAAAAACATAAGAACATAAGAACAACCCGAGCCCGGAACTAGGTAACGTGAAAACATCTTTACTTTTAGACATTTGTCAGTCTATCTGAAAGACAGAGGTATGTTTAAGACAAGTCTACAAAGAATTTTAACTAAAACAGATATTTGAAACTTGATTATATTCTATGTATATGAAAAAAAAATCTCAGCAGTAATTGATAATCTTTAACATATTACTTTACAAAAATGATTACTGCCGGGCAGTGATGGAGCATGCCTTTAATCCCAGACTCTGGAGACAGAGGCAGGCGGATTTCTGAGTTAGAGGCCAGCCTGGGCTACAAAGTGAGTTCCAGGACAGCCAGGGCTACACAGAGAAACCCTGTCTGAAAAAAACCAAAAAAAAAAAAAAAAAAAAAAAAAAAAAAAAAAAAAAAAAAAAAAAAAAAAAAAAAAAAAAAAAAAAAAAAAAAAAAAAAAAAAAAAACCAAAAAAAAAACCCCCAAAACAAAAGAAAACAAAAAACCAAAACCAAAATTATGATTACTAAAAGTAGTATTTTTAAGACTAGCCAACAACATTTATGCTCTTGTGAAAAATTTCTCTCATAATAAACTAAGATATTTTTAAAAAGCGAATAAATTTATTCATTTTTTAATGTAGTTTCAAAAAACGTATTTTTAAAGTACTTCTAGAAAATCATTTAATGTTGAAAAGCTGTTACATTCATGTTTTATTTTGAAATGAATAAACTCTTCAGATCCTAAATTGACTAACATAAGTAGAGGGCCCAGGAAGTGAACATATTAAGCTCTGGAGATTGTATGATTTATCAGTTACTCATTTACATGAAGTTGACTTTAAAAATTAACTTGACATTCAACAACATTTTGAACATATTACTTATTCCCATCCTCTTTCACACTTACTAAGAAGATATTCAAATTTTGCAGCTTCTGACACAATGTATTTCCAATGCAGGCACGTATAGCATCATATCTATCTCCTCTGAAGAAACATTTACCAAGAAAACAGAAAGATATAAAAATACACTTGATTATTGTTGGTAACAATTTAATATTGTACTTTAAAACAGAATATACTTCTGAGCTTCTAAAGGATTAATGGACAGAAGGATGATTCCCATCCCAGAAGGACAGCCTGTGATGTTATCACTCTGTACCCAACTATATGTAATTTAAATTTATCAATAGTTTATTTCTATACTTTTCCATTTTGTATTTTTCGATAATTTACATGCAACTAAAATCTCAGAAAGTTAAACTGCAGATGAAGAGGGACTATTGTATTCAAGAAGAAAATTATAAAGATCATAATATTTTAAAAAGTTCTTAGAGGAATCTATACAAGGGATTTGGAGTTATTAATTCATTTACACTGAAAGCAAAACTTTGGGTTATGTGGTTTTCTGAGATAATGAAATCTCTAAAGTTTTAACTGATTTTGAAAAACATTTATGGCCTCAAATGGAAAGTGATTTATTTAAAAAATTCATGTATAGCAATCTTATTCATTAATATTATGGCATTTGAATGCTAATCACTCTCATGCATATAATCTGAAATTCTCTATCACTACATATAAAGTGGTAAAGAGGCATGGTACTATTTAACTACTAGGCAAAGAAGTAACAAGCCAAGAAGTAAAATGTCAGGAGGAAAGACACCTCAGAGAGGCATGCTTACACAAAATTGCTCAATCTCTGCTTCTTAAAGAGATACTAAGAAAAAAGAATCCAAGTTTCAGCTTTACCGTGGGAGAAACTCTTCGTGCCCAGGATTGCCTAGGAATTCCACAGTATCTGCTGCTTCAAGGTACAACTGAAGACAAGATTCAAAACATAAACGTTTAAGACTTAAGTCACTAAAAAAACCCTGCAGCTTTTCTCTTATAGTTATTAAATAATCATGGGAAGATAATAAAAATGGCAATTCAATGTAAAGTATTAGAAAAATCATGGTTATAACATATATTCTTAAAACTGTGAAACCTAAAAGGACTGTTAAAAGGTATGTAATTTAATTCATATCACTTATCAACCCTAAGGACAATTTTATTATTTTTTAAAAATTTTTAGAGTAAATTTTACCTCAAAATCTGTTCATAACTACAGAAAAACTTTGGAGTTCCCATTCAATTTTAGTTACATTTGAATAAACAGTATGAGAAAAAAGTATGTAGAGTGTAGTTCCTACTGAAGATATTTTATGTCATCATTTACCTCATATATAATTATAAAAGACAAGATCCAGGAAGACAGCATCAACATTTTTAGTCCTGAAAAGAATTTCTTTAACTCAGTAGTAATTAAAGAACCCAGTCTTATGCATTGTTTAAGTCAGGGTTTCTATTCCTGCACAAAACATCATGACCAAGAAGCAAGTTGGGGAGGAAAGGGCTTATTCAGCTTACACTTCCCACATTACTGTTCATCACCAAAGAAAGTCAGGTCTGAAACTCAAGCAGGTCAGGAAGCAGGAGTTGATGCAGAGGCCATGGAGGGATGTTCCTTACTGGCTTGCCTCCCCTGGCTTGCTCAGCCTGCTTTCTTATAGAACCCAAGACTACCAGCCCAGGGATGGCACCACCCACAATGGGCCTTCCTACCCTTGATCACTAATTGAGAAAATGCCCTACAGCTAGATGTCATGGAGGCATTTTCTCAACTGAAGCTCCTTTCTCTGTAATAACTCCAGTCTGTGTCAAGTTGACACAAAACCAGCCCGTACATGCATATTTTCAATTAAGTAACTTGTTTTAAATTTGAACAAAATCAGATGATAATATCATTGTAATATTACTATATTAATAACAGAATGTATACATCATATGATATTAATAGTTAAAACTATGCCAACTTCCACCATCAATTTGTAATCTATTTTAAATAACTTAGCAGAAAAATGGCATTGTATGGGTGCTGCATTATATTCAAAATCAACTCAAACAGAAAGGACTTAAGCAGTATGCGCAGACTTCCTGCCACTTATTTTCCTTCTTGTAACAGAATCAAATGTTTTAATCTTTTTATTTTTTGTTTTGTTTTGTTTT
>LR751142.1:151153-212561 GCA_902729485.2 Mus minutoides
GGGGGGAGGAATATATATATATATATATATATATATATATATATTCATAAACTATGAGAAAAAGCCCAATAGACTAAGTATAAGAAATTATTTATAAAGCATGTATTTGAATAAGACTTACATAAAAACTATAAACTATAGAGCCCCCAGTAATTAAAAAATAAGCAAAGATTTGAAAAAAGCTACCTTATCCAAAGAAATGTACAATTGTCACACAGTCACATAAAAACACCGGCTCAGATTAGCTGTAACTTTAGTGATATGCAGCTCAAATCCATGGGATACACACAAATAATGATGTGGTTACAATCAGAAAGGAAATAGTTTTGAAGAGGTTGTTATAACTGAACCTGATATAGATCTTGTAAAAATGCAAACTAGTGAAGGTGCTTTGAAACCACATAAGGTTGGTCATAGCGATGCACTCCTTTACTCTCAGCAGCCCAGGAGGCTGAGACAGGTGGACCTCTCGGAATTTGGGGCTGGCCTTCCGATGTTGAGTTTTAGACAGAGAGGGCTACTTAGTGAGAGCCCGTCACAAAAAAGCAACAATTTATTGTAAGTTAAACACTAGGTGAATTTTCAATGTATTTCTAAGTATTCTCACAAGAAAAATGAAAATATTTATCAATATAAAAATCGATGTATTTGTAGTTTTATCCATAAAACAATTCTAACACTAATATACAAATAAAAGCAGCAAATAATAGTTGTTAAATGACACAGGATATTATCAGTACTTTATAAAATATATAGGAAAATATTAATATGTATTTATGTTATAAACAAATACATAGCCAACCATAATTTTATTAATATTTACCTTCTCTTCCAAGGTTTCACTTATAGATACTGTTAGCTTCAATAGTTCATCTGAATCCTGCTGACATCTATAGTTTGAAACAAAAATAAAACTTCAATTTTTTGAATTATCACCAAGGTTATATTCAAAATATATTACAATTGTGTTTTAATCTAACTTCAAAGTTTAATCTAACTTCTAGTNATTTTATTAATATTTACCTTCTCTTCCAAGGTTTCACTTATAGATACTGTTAGCTTCAATAGTTCATCTGAATCCTGCTGACATCTATAGTTTGAAACAAAAATAAAACTTCAATTTTTTGAATTATCACCAAGGTTATATTCAAAATATATTACAATTGTGTTTTAATCTAACTTCAAAGTTTAATCTAACTTCTAGTTTTTCTAAGCTTCAAAGTCTTAGCTGTCATAACTACATTATGTCAAAATCATGGTCATCTAAGACAACATATGAGATTTAGATTTAAACATACAAGATAAGAAGCTTGCAATTCCTTTTTTTTCCTTATTTTTGGTTTTTCGAGACAGGGTTTCTCTGTGTAGCCCTGGCTGTCTTAGAACTTACTTTGTAGACCAGGCTGGCCTCGAACTCAGAAATCCGCCTGCCTCTGCCTCCCAAGTGCTGGGATTAAAGGCGTGTGCCACCACCGCCCGGCTTGCAATTTCTTTAACTTAGGCTAGAAAACACCATCACAGATTGCCAGTTCACCAATTGGATGAAGTTCTGATTTTAAAATCTATAGATTTAAAAGTCTCTAAATATGAAAAATTCCCGTGTAGTATGATTCCATTCTTACAACTGGATCTTTCTACTTCTACCAATAATAAATCACCTTAAATGTCATATTTGTGCAGTTTAGCATATTTACCAATGATGTAATAAAGTAATGTAGCTAGTTACGTTAGTAATGTAATTAAAGGTTAGTTTTATTTTTAACCTATAATTTTTGAGACATGGTTTTCATTTAAAAAGGAGAGAGAGAGGGAGAGAGGGAGAGAGAGAGGGAGAGAAGAAAAAGCATTACTTTTAGAACAAAAAGCATTACCTAATATTTGGCTTACGGTTGTAGTTCTCCTGAAACTGGTCCAAGGCAAGCATAGCGACGTGAATCACTAAAGGTGCCTATTTGGAAAAAAAAAAAAATTGTCCAACATTTGTTAAGCGCTATAGATTAGGGTAAATGTTTTCCAACTATTATTTAATTTCACCCTCATAATAGAGTGTACTATAACGATTACCATTAGAAAAGTTAAATGATTTGACATCAAGACAATAAAGGTATTTAAGAAGCATTTTCAAAATAACTAGTTTACTAGGTTATTCGTATTCTGCATTCAGAAGCAGGTGGATCTCAGATTTCAAAGTCAGCCTGGGCTATGTAGACACTCTGTCTTAAAAATCTAAAACCAAATCCAAAACCAGAACTACTCCAAAAAACATTTATAAAAAAACTTTTTAAAAATTAGTGTTTATAAATTTGGAAACTGTTCATTTCTTATCATAATATATTTACTGTTAAGATATCATATCTAGTAATGTAAAGTGGAACATAACAGCTTCAGGGTGTATCTTCCTGTACTATATAAAACTCTGTGGCCAGTGAAATGGCATACCACCAAGCCTGATGACCTCTGATGAAGTCCAACCTCTGACCTCCAGTCAGATGCTGTATTATCTCCTTGCTGTTCACCTGCTACCTCCACTGCACATAAAATAAATAAATGTCCAATAGAACTGCATAGTTGAGAAAAATCCTACAGTAATGCCCCATCTATATATTACTAAAATTATTTAATTATCAAAGCTAGCAAATCACCAAAGTACAACTTTATTCTACTCTAACATTTTGTGGCATAAATTCTCAATTTAAATCCTTCAATTTGAACTTTAAATACTGAGGTAAGAGAAGAACCTTTAGAAACAATGATTAACCCATTAAGTTTTGAATCATTTACCAAATCCCATCCACCACTCCGTTGCCCCTTTCAAACCTGAAATGTAAACATTTACCTCAGGTTTGCTAAAATCTGCAATAAGGTACCTTGGATGTTTTATCTGGCTCTCCAGGGGTTCCTAAGAGGAAAAAAAAAAAAAATTGTTTCACAGTACATTGAGTGATTATTTTGCAAAACATTTAGGGCACTGGAAGCAACAGATCTTTCTCTAAGGCTGAAAATAGCTAAGGCTGGATTGTTGTAATGTTATAGTTAATCTCGTAATGTAGTTAAAATGCTCTGTAATATCTCATTAATATACTAAAAACCACTTGTACTACATAGTTACTTCAAAAAAAAAATTAGTGAAAGCTATCTTTATAATCCCAAACTTTGTCCTAATGTAAAAGCTATCATGTATTCCGATATCATTAAGTAACTGAGACTAGTTATGTCTGCTAAGTCTTGGGCAGATATTTCAAGCTAAAATCTGCATGAGTATAAGGTAAAAATAGAAAGGCAAAGAGGAAAAAAAAATTGAAAAGTAACAGTTCCCCAAACATCACCACATAAGAAATTATTTGATGCACAAAATTATTTAATTAAAACTTAGGGTGGGGAAAGAGAAAGTATACAGAAGCAGATCTCATTAGCTGTCCTATTTTAATTGGCTTAACTAATGTGAACAAAGCCTTGAAGACTAGTTTGTTTGTTTTTTTAATGAAAAACACAAAAATAATGAAGTTTAAACCTTGAGATCTAAAAAATTCCCTACAGCCCATAGCAACATCATCATGAAAAGCTCAACAACTAAAGACATGTTATACATATCACCCTGAGAAGCAGCCTGTGAATTTAAATAAGACTCACTAGTTCTAAGAAAATAGCAATCTCTACACTCTATTTATCACCATGTTTTTCTTTCACTACCAATAGTCAATGTGAATTACACTACATTTCAAACATAGTAGTTAAGGTAGTAACATGAATTAACAAATAATTGAGCAATAAAGTGTAATAGCGCTTGCTGCATAAAATGAAAACATTTTTTATCTTTTTCTTGGGCAGTAAAAAGTATGATAAATTAATTCTTTCACTATTTAGGAGGACATAGCTCCTTTGAGGTATAATCACCATCATACACATGAGATATTCTAGTTATTAAACTGTATAAGCTTTTATTTGCCTAATCTTTACAGTACAGAGGACTGTACCAACTAAGGATGTGTGTAACCTATAGCTCTAGGTCTGTATGTTATAGTATCAGTTTAGCCCTGGTTATTGATTTAATTTTATTCAAATTGGTTATAATTTTTTTTTTTTAAGTTTATTCTTTATGATATCTTGATATTGAGCACTTTGGGCTTTTCTTTTCTTTTTATAAAAAAACAAAACAAAACAAAACAAACCTTTTTAAGCAGAAAAAATACTTACAAAGCAGAATGTTTTAGGAGTCTTCACCTGCACAGCTATGCCTCCATGTAAATATGGGTCCAGTTCTGTAGTATCACCAATGCTGAAGGAAAATGGTGATATGACTGCAAGAAAAAAGTAAACATTACACATAGGTACAATCACAAAAATATTAACACTCCATTTATAAAAGTAAGATTCTAAGACAGCTTTCTTCTTTGTAGGGGGTTGGGAATCTGTTGGTAGCTATTCCAATGTGAGCTTTGGGACTTAACAAATAATTGAGGAAAACCAGTGTATAAAGTAAGAATGAGAGGTACTTACAATAGAATATTAAAATGTTATATAATCTCTGTACCATGTTAATACTAATTTTATTGGTACATGAAAAGATAAAAGAAAAAATATATCTCTGAGAAATACATTCAAGTACACAGAGACAAGTCATTTTATTTGATGAAATCGCAAAAGGCTACAATGAACGTATAGGTACTTTCTGTGTAAGACAGCATAAAGAACTTCTCTACTGGTATATAATAAACCACTGATGGGTAGCTGACAACTGAGGAGGAATAGCAAGGATATGTAAAAACTTTTCACTGTTAATCTACTTTGTTATTGAACCATTTAATACTTAAAAGCTTAATTAAACAGTAAGTTCTGCTAATCACCAAATAAATTACAATATTTAAAAATATATAAGTAAATACTTAATAGTCATACATTAAATAAAAACAAGTAAGCAGACACCAAGCTAATTTGATATTTGGAAAGGGGAGGAAATCTGAAGTGGGACTCAATCACAATGCTATTTAAATGCACGTGTATAAGACATAACTATACATATACTGTTTTAGAATTAACATGTTTTATTTTAGTTATTTAATTTTTTTCATAGAACAAAACTATCTTAAGGCAGGAAGCATCAAGTATTAAGTGTTCGATTTAAGCAACTTTTACCTAAAAGAAATCTTTTTTCCTAAAAAATGTGGGTTTTAAAGTAAAAGACTTCATTTGTTGCTGTCAGGCAGTTTCTTACTATACAGATAGCTCTAAGCATCTCATCTTATCACCACACTCTAACACTAAATGGTAGCCAACATGAATAATATAATTCCAAATTATCAAGTTAGTCAACTTTCCCCAAATACAAATTCTTTAACATTATGATCTGAACCTCTATTTAAGACAAATGTACTCAAACATCAAAGTAAAAAGTGTTTGCATACCAAAAAACACCATCAGCAGGGTGAGTAACGAGCCATAGAGTAGAGGTAAATAATCTGCCAGCTTATTTCAAAACTGCTAATATTGAGAATAATTTCAACAACGCAAAACAAATACATAAAGCTGCTATTCAATCAATGAACTTACAGTATTCTAAAGAAAAAAACTGGCAATACATATTTTTAAAAGTGCTCAGTTATCTTTAGTTATCAGGAAAACACAAATTAAAACATATTTATAAAAATCAAACAAACCAAACAAATATGACAAATGCTGGTGAGGATGTGGAGAAAAAGGACCTTACTGCGGGTGATTATGTTAACTGGGGCAGCCACACCTGACTGTACTTTTCAAATGCCCAAAAGATCCAAGTGAGTCATCACTGTCCTTCAACTATGTAAACATGCCAAAAAGTTATGTTGCAAATTGTATAGCACTTTATATTTTAAACAAAACTACAGGTAAAATACAAATTATGTAGATTAATAATGATATGAATTATTTCAAATTTGCCAGACATATCCATTCACAATCATCTTTCCACTTTAAAAATTGGTATTCTCTCAAAGTTCTGACTTTAGCATCCTCTATTCCCTTGAGTAATAATCTGTAAGTTCTCTAAAAGCAAGGCAAAGAGGGGGAAAAAAACAGAGACTCCAAACTTGCCTGCTTAAATATTCAATTCAGTGAACACAGCATAGACTTGACAATCATCTCCATTCACTATTTCACTGCCATCTCATTCATACTTGAATTATCATCATATACACTCTCCAAAGCCTACACACCTTCTTACACCCTAAAGTAGGTTGCTCAAGCAGGAATCTTTGTTCACCTACAATTTTTCATGACTGTCTTCCTACTTGTGTAAAGATTCGGAATTTCAACTTGTATTTTCTCATAGTGTATTTCTACACTTCACTTCCTTCCTTTTAGTATTACCACTGTTCACTAAGTCCTCCCTTGAATACACTGATTTGAAGCTCAGAGATGTGAATCAAGTCAATGTGAAGTGATGTGTTCAAAACACTGAATGAAGTGTATGTTTATAAATAGGCTAAATAACTAAAAGTAAATTAATAAAACATGTAAACTTACCAGTTATCTGTTGTACAGATCCATTTAAGCCTGTCATTCCATGAATTTCTCGAAATGTAAGGAACTGTCCTGTCTCAAGCTTGTGAGGATGACTTTCGAGGCAAGTGACAATACCTGGATTAGCCTAAAAATTAGAGTAGGTTATTGAACACCAAGTTTTTATATTCTGTTATTTTTTTACAAGTTTTTACAAATAATCATCTATGAATATTAAACATTAGTATCCTTATACTCTAAAATTGTATTAAAATAATCATACTTGTGTTATGTTTGAAATGAAAATTTCTTTTGGTTCTTCTCCTGTTGTATCTGAAACTTCAAATTCATCACCAAAATCACAAAACAACCTGGACCAAATCCCATGTACATCTGTACTAATGAACTGAAAAGACAAAAATAAATTTATGTGAATAGAAAAAAAACACTTCAGTAATCTTACATCAATTCATGACAACTTCATTTAAAATTAAGTATATTCCCTGAAATGTAGAGTTATTCATGTACAGAATGAATCATTTATAAATTAGTTTGGGAATCAAGAAATGTGGTATTTGGTGAGTGGGTTTCTGACACAATGAAATTAAAAATACCTTCAATGTATCACCATTACATACTCTTGTTATTTCAATAACAAAAATTCTGGCTTGGTCATAAATTTTAAGTTCAATACATAAGAAACAATTATCCTAGTTAAATTGCCTAGGAATGAGTAGTTATTATTTTACAGAAACAGAAATGAGTGTACACTCACCAAAAGCACTAGTTAGTGGAAATTAGAAGAGGACGTTAAGCTGGGAGTAGTCTACAGAAAGAAGGCCACAGACGTCAAAGTGCAAACCAAGCCAAGAAACGTACACATGAGGTTCTTTAACGCAATAACAAATGCTCTATTAAAAATTAATTTTATAATAATGGCAGTCTCTATCCCAAGATTCTGTAAAGAAATAATGTTTTTGTGCTTAAAGCTCTTTCTATAGGCATCACAAGTCTATTCAGCTCTAAAGAAAAACAGTCACATAATTTGCATCACAATGGATCCACTAAAAGTGTGTATTGTTAAGAAAGGTGGTACATACTCTGAAGGAAAATTCAAACGTTCACCTGATATAAAGAATCTAGCCAATAATATATGAATATATTTAAATAAAAGTATCAGTGGGACAGTATAATATGTACAAAAGAGGACAAGAAAGAATCAGTATTAGATCATGAGAAAGGACTAAATGCAGGCAGTAGACAAAGTTATGAAAGACAAAACAAAGCTCATTGTTCCAGTTTGAACTGCCTTGGATATTGTTCTAGGTGGTGGAGAACACCTTTCATCGTCAGAAGGTAAAATCCAACATGGAACTTTATAACTTTAGAATGACTGTTTTGTATAGAAGATTCAGAATGACTATTCTGTGTAGACTGAGATTTACATACCTGAGTCTTCTTAATGTGTGTGTGTGTGTGTGTGTTGTGTGTGTGTGTAGCTGTAAATTGTTTCTTTGCTGTATTTTTTTGATTAGGGTCTTACTACCTAACTTGGAACTTGATGTGTAGACCGGGCTGCCTTGAAATGCACAGGTGTCTACCAGCCTTGCTCCTGCCTCCTTAGTGCACCTCTATGCCAGCCTATCTATAAGTCTTTAAAGATAAAAAGGTTATTTTTAAAAAATCATCTTAGTGTGACTCTACACAAAAAGCCATTTATGTAATTTGGTAAAAGCTATAAACTGGAATATGAAAAATGTTCTTCTTTTAGTTAGCTGCATATTAATATAATTATTAAATTATATATATTACCTTAATTGGAGGGCAATGAGAATGGCAAAAATTGTTGATCTTCTTTTGTAATGTCAGTTTTACTTCAGTCAATACTACACACTGTTGAGAATAAAATAAAGATCAGAAAGCACACAATAACTTTTACAATATACCTTCTCAAATAAGAAATATTTAAATTCAAATTCTACCAAAGAATCATAGTTATCGTCACAAAAGTTACTATCCTATATTGAATTCTGGCCTAGAATTAATTATATATAGAAGTACAAAATGGCAAAACCAAAATAAAAATATAGAGAGAGCATATGCTTATATAAATTAAATTCCTTTACTCTAAAGGACTCACAATTAGAAGTAAACCTTAACACCCTATGTTGTTTTGTAGCCTCCCAATTGAGGGAGACTATATCTGTCACTGTCCTACAATCACTAATCTAGCTAACAAAACATTACTTTCAGACAAGCTTCAAGAGTGACAATTACAATTTTCAAGGATATTGGTCATAACTCTCTAATTTCTGTACTCAATAGATTTACAAAATAAACCTTTATTTACAATAATAGTAGTAAAATCACAATATTGTTTAAGATAGATAATTTTCAGTACTTAATTTTTTTATTAACACTGTGATACAAGTAGGTGTGAAAACAAGATTTTTGATATTGTTAGTTTATACTGATAGAGGTCAAATAATTTCTTGAAAGCCATTTGCCTATCAAACATCAAAACCAATAGATTCTCAGTTCTATGCTTTCCTCAGTGTTTGTAATCTTATGAGGTATGCCAACAATGTCCTGATCACTCTTCCTTTTTAAAACTTGAGGCAAGAGATATCTCCTTCGATGAAAGACTTACTGCCGAACAGCAGGCTCTCTAGCTCAATATTTCCTTTTAAAGCCACCCACACTACCCAATACTCAAGGAAGCATCTACCTCTGTATTGCACTGGTTGGGAGAAGAGCAGAATTGGTGGTAGTAAAATAGGAACCTAAGATAATACCCATGGCCTAAAACTTGGACATCATGTAAACTGCATATAGTAGCAGAAGGTTGAAGGAGGGGTGCTTGTGTTACTTGAATGCCTGTCTGTCCACTCAAAGGACCATCAGAGAGACATAAACCCTCTCCTTTGGCCCACCCCTGGGGGACACATCCATTTTGAAAGTGAGAAGCTGAGGGTCAGACAGGCTCTCCCTTACCTGAAGTCTCACAAGGAGAGCCTTTGCCTCCAGCCCATGGTGGTTTCAAGATGGTCTTTCCCATTAGACACCTCTTCCAGCCTCAGTTTCCCCACCATAAGAGTGCCCCCCACCCCAATTCTTCTCATCTTCTTCTTCCTGCCTGGAGAAAACTCTCTCTGCTGTAAGCTGTGTTATACATCAATATATGCACATACTATGTACTGGTAAATCTAGACATTCTTTTACACTTTTCCCCACACCGACATATGTTTTTATGAGTAAAGACAGACAGACAGACAGAAACAAACATATTCATAAACCATGTTTTCTTTATGTACATACGGAAGGAAGGGCATTTATGCTTGATCACATATGCTTAAGGTGAACAGTGCTGCACTGAGCATGGGCATGCACCTCTATGGTAAGCTGACTTCATTTATATTGGTTATATACCTAGAAGTGTGATAACTACATTTTTTTTTTTTAATTAAAAGTTTTCCTTTTTTGGTAGATTCTTGCCAGCATGTTTTTTTTTTTTTTGGTTTTTTTTTTTTTTAATAATAGCTTTCTAGTTTGAGTGGGTAAGATTTTTGAAGTTTATTTTATTACATAGTGGTCAGAAAGGACACAGTATTTTTCTTCTTTGAGACAGGGTCTCATGCAGTACAGAGTAGCCATGAACTTGGTGTGTTGCTAAAGATGACACTGAATTTCTGATCCTCCTGCCTCCATGTTTAGTGGCAAGACTTCAGGCATGTCTCACATTTATTTGATGCTGGCAATTAAACTCAAAAGCTTTGTGCATGTTCCATAAGCAATCTAGTGACTAAGCTACATTCCTAGTCCTCAATTCTGCAATTTTTGTGAATATCTCAAGATTTACTTTTAATGTCCTAATACATGGTATATTTTAAGGAGTGTTTCATGTGCTGAGGACGAATATTCTATACATGCTGCTGAGTATATTAGCTATAGTACTTCAATATTGCATTTTTGTATGGGAGTGAATTGAGAAAGGGTATCATTATAGTTGGCCTTAAACTCAGGACTAACCCAGCATGTTTTTAAGCTCTGACAATCCTTTCTTAGCCTCTGAAATACTGGGAGTGTGTGTTACCACAAGCAGCTTGCTGTTTGTTGTGTCTGAAGATCTGTACAATGATGAGATTGCAAGTTCTAACACTGTCCTGGATCCTACTTCTCTTTTAGATCTAATGCTTGTTGTCAGATATTAATTGATTCCTGATTAAACGACTTGCTGTTTTACAGTTTTGTTTTTACATCTACTCTGTGTAAGAATACCCACTCCTGCTCACTTTTGGTTTACAGCTGCATGGAATCTCTTTTTGTACACACACACACACACACACACACACACACACACACACACACACACACCTGACATCCAGAGAAGGACTTTGGAGTTTCTTTCCTATTCTTTTTTTTCTTTTTTTTTCTTTTTTAAAATTTACTTATTATGTGTATGTACACTGTAGCTGTATGTCTTCAGATATTCCAGAAGAGGATGTCAGATCTCATTACAGATAGTTGTGAGCCACCATGTGTTTCCTGGGATTTGAACTCAGGACCTTCAGAAGAGCAGTCAGTGCTCTTGACTGCTGAGCCATCTCTCCAGCTCTTCTTTCCTATTCTAAGAGGATTGCCATATTGCCCTGAATCATGGCCTCTTCTTGAGCAAGAAACTCACATTTCTGCTAGGATGGCTGGGATAGCTAGGCTAGCTCTCAGAATCCACCTGTCATATTCCCACCCCAGTGCTGGCAAAGCTATGACCTGCTTTTTATCTGAGTGCTAGGGACTTGAATTTAGGCCCTCATCTTTTCAGAGAAAGCAAACTTGGACGTAAACTATCTTCTCAGGCTTGGAATACCTTTTTCCCATTTTTTTTTTTTTTCCACTTTCAGTCTCTGTGTGCTCACTACAGAGTTCTGATAGACAGTACACTGTTGAATCTTGTTTTAGATTCAGTCAATTTGCATCATCTAACTAGGGAATATAGTCCATTTACACTTAAAATTACTATAGATAATGTAAGAATGTCCATTTTTCCTATTTGTTTTGAATATAATTTGTTTGAGTTTGCCTTAATTCATGGGAATGAACAAAAATGCCATTCCATCCCCTCTTGTTAAAGCTTCTGTTGAACAGTTTGCTAGCTGTTAAATGAGGACATCTTAGAATGTGAACTGCTCCTGTGTGGCTTGGCTCTGCATTTTCCCTTTCTGTGTCTTCTTTCCAAGTGGGATATACACTCATGTATTCACAACAGTAGGTATGGTTCTTTTTCACCTGGATGCGGACTCCCTTGAGCATCTTTTGGCAGGTTGGTCTGGTAGTAATCAATTCCTTCATTTTTTCCGCTGTATCATGAAAATGTCTTTTTCATCTTGGAAGGATAGGGGCGCTCTCTCTCCCTTTCCCTCTCCCTCTCTCTCTCATTCTCTCTCTCTATATATATATGTATGTATTATATATATCCAGGTATATATAAAGTTAGCTGAATGGAATTCTGAAATGGAATATTTCATTTCCTCTTGCCTTACTTGTTAAAGTTTCTATTGAGCAAACTACTATAAGTCTAAGGGAGACACTACATATACTTGTAAATGAGAGAGACAAGAGATCAGGAACTGAACAGTGGGGCTTGTACATGGCACACAATTACTGTAAAACTGAGTTCTATTGCCACCTGCCTTCTGTTTCTGGCAATCTAACTATAATATGTCAGGGACAGAATTCTGCATGGGCATTATCCCCTTAACTATGGGTCCCAAGATTACAGAGGTTTGCAGGTAGAGCTTCTTTGAATAGTTTTTTTTTTTTTTCTTTTCCTAGGCATCCCAAAAGGGAAATGTTTGTTTACTGGGTTGTCAATGATCTTCAAAGCTCTTTTCATTTCTCTCTCTTTTATTTTAAAAGGCTTGCTTCTAAGCTTAGGTAGTCTCTCTCCCTTGATCTTAGTCCACCATTAGAAACTGTCAACTATACTTGTCTCGCTTCTTTAGCTCTTTCTTCCTTCCTACTATTTTTTCCAAGATATTTTTGTTGAATTTTTTAAAATTTCTTATGTATTGTTTTCTTTCACTTTCTTTAATTTCTTCAAATATTACTAGAGGTTCTTTATAACTACTGCTTTCCTTTATCAGATACTTCATCATGAAGTTTTCTTTGGCATTGGACACTAGAAAGTACTTTTTTACTTTTGGAATTGACTTTGTTTTTCTTGGGTTCCTATGTATGTTAAAATTTGTGTGTCTGATAGATCAATTTTATGGACTATCCCTTAGTGTTTTCTGTCAGGATTTGTGAAACATAACAAGGTAATATATTAAGAATATAAATTATATAAGGTCTAATACTAGATTTAGCAGTTTTTAATTCTAAAGACTTGTGTTCATCAGGTACTGGAAATTTTTTCAGCCAAAATTTTCTGACATTAATGTTTTCTTATGTGCAGTACATGCATGTATAAACTTATGCTTGTATAAGCCAGAGGCAGCATCTGGTGTCTTCCTCTATCACTTTCCGCTATACTCTTTGAGACAGTCTCAGACTCATCATATTAGCTAGGGTGGATGTCTAGGAAGCAATGGGGTTCGGCATGGGTGTTGGGGATCTGAACTCAGTTCTTCTGCTTGGATAGCAAATAATTTACCCACAGAGCCATCTCTCCTGGGTGACACTAAGTTTTACTATTTCTAGAAATAGCAATATCATGAAGTAAATTTTTGCATATAAGCTAAATTTTCTTTTAATTTTTTTACTCAAAATTTTCCTGATTTCTGTGTTCTACACTGTAATTTACTCATATCTATTTTCAACTCTCTAACACTTATTAAGCCACAGTTTATCAACTAAATCTTAACTTTTAAAAGATAGAAACAAATGCATATTGTTAAAAAACATTGAGTTTCAACAGCATATTACTGCTACTTTTCTTTTTCTTTTTTTTTGTTTTTTTTTTGTTTTTTTCAAGGCAGGGTCTCTCTGTGTAGCCCTGGTTGTCCTGGAACTCACTCTGTAGACCTCGAACTGGCCTCGAACTCAGAAATCCACCTGCCTCTGCTTCCTGAGTGCTGGGATTACAGGGGTGCGCCACCATGCCCAGCTCTAAATACCTTTCTTACATCAACAGGTTCTTAGAACTTTTTCTCAAATGGAGCACTTAATAGGTATTACTTTAACCTGATGTCTTTTGTTCTGCTCCTCAATGTATTGGGTTATATCAGTTATATCATATAATTTCTTTGGAATGTATCAATAACATTTAATACAAAACACTAACCTGATATTTTTCTAAGAAAGAGAGGTCTGTGGTTTCATCAAGAGGGGCAGAGGATGATGAGACCTGAACATATGGATTTAGTTCTGCAATACGATGAAGTACAGCTTCAGCCCTAGAAAAATATAATCTTCCATTTATTATTTTCAGTCTCAATGTTATACATTTAACATAAGGACCTAACATATGAAATCTTAATCAAAACTAAATATACTATAGGTAAACACAGACAAATTTGTGTTTTCTAAATACCATCTTATGACACACTATCACATTCTTTATAGCAAGCTTAACAATCTTCACATATACCTTTTTGCTTCTAATCTCCAAGCTTTCAAAGTCTCCTAATGACAGCAATACTACAGATATCCTTTACCCATGAGACTAGAAAGAGACTATCACCAGAAGGGATGAAGAGTATATAGGCAAAGCAAGGAAGGCAACAGAAAAAGGCAATGGTATATGTGTATATATGTGTGTATATATGTGTATATACACACACACACATATACATATATGTATGAATGTATGTCATGAAGGCAAGAGGAAGGATGATCTAAATGAAGGAAGAGAAAGAGAAGAGGCCAAGCAAATCAGTGTGTGGGGCAAGGGGATAAAAGTGAACTATAATGGTATATATGTATCAAAATGTCATAATGAAACCCATTACTTTGCTAAATAATGTTTTAAGTTCCTTTAATAATGTAAAATTCATTTCTAGGTAACAGGATAAATGTATCACAAACTTGATAAAGGAGATAAATAAATGCCATGACATAGTTATGTAAGGCAGTGTGAATTTACCTTGACAAAGTAAACAGCTATATCTAAACTGTATTCTCTATACATAAAACATTTTTAAATATAACAGTTAAAAAAAAATCCCATGACAATGTATCAAAATATCTTTACCTGTTTCTCTCATTAACAACATCATCTTCACACAAGAAGAAATTGGTCCCTGGATCCCATGCCTGGCATTTTTTTGTATCATGAATTGTTAGGGCCTTAAAAAATGAGAAAAATACCTGTTAAGTCCAGAATAGAGCCAAGGTGCATACCACCTCTAATGCTATGTACAGTGTGCTGGAAATACTATGCATACATGAGTAATAAAGAGAACTAACTTAGTGGCATAAGAATTGAAAAGGATATACAATTACATCTTTATTCAGAAGACAGGACTGTAAACACCTGAAGAACTCGGAGGAGAAACTACACAGTGAGAAGGTCTAAATTTATGGCATTAGCATGTTATAAAAATCAACATAAAGAAAACATTCAGAAAAACATATAAAAATATTTTAAAATTCCACACTCCATATGATAAAGGTAATGCAAAAACTAGAAAAAAATGTAACTTTTATCACATCACATACCATATAGAAAAAGATTAATTTTAAGGAATATGCTGGAATAATATATATTTTATTGCTCTTGAATATGAATGCTGAATATTCAACATCTTCTCCATCCACTAGATTGGCAAAGTCCAATGATTTGACAACAAACTGCATTATGATGGTACTATGAGGTACTCAGCCTCTATGGAAAAAAATTTAGTATAACCTCTAGCAATAAGACATGTATTTTCCCTTGAAATGAGCGATCCTATTTTTAGGAATCTGTCCAAAAGGCTTTTTTAGAGAGATTCAAAATCACTTACAGCCAACGTTAAGTATAATTCTATTAAAAACACTAAAAACAAAATGTACATCATCATGGGAAAATTTGTCCAATCTGATACATCCACACAATTTTATCTTCAAATGACTATTTAAAAAAATAAAACAAATAATTATCACTATGCAATAATCATAGGGACAGGATGTTAAACAATAAAAAGCAAGACACTTTAAGAAGCAAAGGAAGAGACAGATACATGAAGTTGGATGGAATATTTATGTATGCATATATTTGCTTATATTTAAATACAAATGAGTAAATAGAATTTAAAAGTGGATGACCTTTGGGGGGGGGAGGGGAAAGTATAGAAACCAGACTAACCTGAAGATATTTTTTATTTAATACTTGTTTGAATGAAATAAACATAAAAAGTAGTAATATTGAATTTTAAAAGTGATACTTATACTAAATGATACTTAGAATCCAATCTGAAATAATATAAACTGTTTTTGAGTAGTTGGTATGATTGACTGGAGGAGTTATTAAATATGATTTTTTATAAAGCTATCAGTCAAAAGAGATTTTAGAAAAGGATAAAAGAGAACTTTCAATAATTAGTAATATTTAAATTGTATTCTGAAATCATGTCATATAAGTAAAATATAATATAGAGCAAATGGACTGTCATTAAAAACATGAATTTTACAATAAAAGAATGTACAAAAACAGAAAGTAAAAAAAGTAATCCATTCCTACAAGGGAATTAGAAACTTATTAAACCTGAATACAATTCAGTGCTTCCTAATGACTGTTTCATCTTTATCCCTCAACAAGACTTAAAATGACAAAGACTACAGGTATTATGCCAAAAAACCTCAGAAACTTAAAGATTTCACTAGAAGCCGGGTGTTGGTGGCACACACCTTTAATCCCAGCACTTGGGAAGCAGAGGCAGGTGGATTTCTGAGTTCAGCCTGGTCTACAGGCTGAAAGATGAACCAATTTTTTGTATTAAAAATAGACTATACAATGAATAAAAACACAACACAGTATATTTAAATGCACAAGTTTATCATGGTACATATGTAATCAAAGTTCAATAGTCACAGCTGAGGGATGGTCAGGATGACTTTTGGAAGATGGTAAAAATTCAGTATTTACCCTGCCTTTTGTACATGCAGTCTACACACTTTAGTGAAATCAGGTAATCAATGAAGAGAAAAATATTTCTAAAATATTATTACAATTAATGAACACGAGGGAAATGATAACTATAATTAATGAAGTAATGAATCAAGGTTCTGATGGTTAATGGCTAAAGTAATAATGAAGAAGAGAAAAATAGGTTATTATTGTCTCCTGGTAGGACATAGTATACTTCCTGTGAAATAGTCTTGCTAAAGGAATCAGATCTCAATTTGACTCTGGCTAGGACTACCAGTTTATAGGAAACTTTAAGACACAGTATATGCAACAATTTTTTCCCATTCTTTCTAGTTTCTTGCTGGCCTGGAACTTACTAGGTACCCTAGGCTAGGTCTTCAACCTGTAGGTCTTTCTCCCTCCTGCCTTCGAAAAGCTGGAATCAGACATGTGCCATTATAAATGTCACAAAATAACTACTTTTTTTCAATAAATCTTGTTAGGGTGAAAAAAATTAGGGAAGGAAAACCTACAGATTAAAAGAAAAAGATACAATATTCAGATTCTCCTTGGCTCCTGATTAGAACAAAATAAACTTTAAAATAGATTTGTCAAGAAAACAAAGTTGAATTCTCAACTGGGCATTTTGTGCTTATGCTAGCAAGCTTCCAGGGCGGCACCAACATGCCATACTTCCGAAAGTTAGGCTTTTGGATAACCCCCTCCGCTTGATTATGGGCTAGTGTTGTCTTTCTCTTGTTTAGTGCTTGATGAAGCCAGCTGTCCAACTATCAGCAGCTCTATGGAGACAGGTTAGAAATTGAGAGCAACCTCTGGTCCATAGCCAGTAAGGAACTAAGGTCTGCAGTCCTACAGAGAAACAAAGCTGGCTACAACCAAATGTGAGCTTTGCAAACAAATTATTTGACAAAGTATACTCAAAATGACTATAGTCCTATAAATACTGTTTGCAGTCATGTGAGAGATTGTAACCAAAGAACAGGCTAAAATCTCTGCCCATGCAAACTAGACATAACAAATGATGCTGTTAAATTTTGGAGTAAATGATTTTATAGTTATAAAAAAACTAAAACATTTAAGGTGTTAAAATGGTACTAAGTTGTGGTTATATTAAAGATATATACTAAAAATATTTAAGAATGATAAAACAGCTTGAGTTCTTATGAAAAGAATTTAGCAGTTGCAGACAGCAGGACTGGGAAGCAAATATATAAAACATACATGTATGCTGAGTTGGTAACCTAAGCTGTGTGATAGGTAATAAAAAATGTGTTAGGTGACTCTTTTTATGCTTAAATTTTTAATAAATTTAAAAAAAGAGCAACAGAGTTAATGATTCAGTTATGTAAAATAAAAAAATAAGACAAAGTACATGATCACTGCAAATCTGTAAAAAACAAAACAGTTCACAATAAACAACTATTCATACTGAGGGTAGACACTCACCTTAATCCCTGCAAGAACAAGATTCTTTGCTGTAAAGGAAAAAGAAAAAAGAATAACTTAGCTGTGTAAATTCATACCAAACACAGATTCATGGAGTTCCGTCATACTTCTGAGTAACTGTAACTTTTTTTCCTTGTTTAAGAAAGTTAGAAAATACAGGTTAAAAAAATGAACTGATACAATTTTGCATAATCAAAGTATTAAAAGATATCTAGTCATTTTTCAGTGTTTTAATGAATACACTATGAAACCATAATAAAGTAAGAATCACCATTTAGCCAGGTCTAGTGGCACATGCCTTTAATCCCAAGGAGGCAAAGAGAGATGGATTGTTTTGTGAATTCAAGGCCAGCATGGCATACATATTGAGTTCCAGACAGCTAGGGTTATATGTAAGAGCCTGTCTAAGCAAAACCAAACACAGAACAAAGGAATGACTATTTAATAGTTATGAAGGTTACCACATAAGAAGTACTGGCTTTGTTTTGGGGGGAAGACCATACCTCTGCTACAAAATATTTTGTTAAAAAAATTTGACCAATATTTGGAAGCTAATTTCCTTTAAAGAAAATAAGAGTAATATTTTTTATCTTATGCAAAAGTATCATAGAAATTATAGAAAAAAAAATACTGCTTACCAATTTCCACTCCAAGACCACCCATACCACTTAAGAAGACACAGGACTTGGCCATCTTCTGCATTGCCGTGTCTCCAAGAACGTATCTCTGACGACTATATGTAAAGCACAATGAAAAACAAAACCATTATTTCATCAAATAAAATATACCTTCAAGTTTCATTAACTAACAGCTACAACCCTTCATTCTGTCCAGAATTGTTTTAGATAAGTCATACAGCATTTAAAGTTAACCAAACGAATTGCTAGCTAACTAATTAACTAACACACTTTGAATGTGATGTCGTTTGTCACCACAATCCACATTCTAACAGAGCAGAGTTGAGCAGGAGCTGTCCTCTTTATACAATTATGTTAGGTAGACTCTCATTATTCTATTCCTTCCTGTTCCTCTCTTTTCATCATTCCAGGGGTCATCAAAGGCCTAGGATTCTGCTATCTTTGATTTAAAATTCTGATAACAAACAGGATTTTGGAAGAGAAAATTAAAAAAAAAAAAAAAGAGAGAGAGAATCGGTTATGCAATTGAGTATTTTGTATTGAAGACCTGGTAAAGCGCACTTAGTTGGATCTTGTCACGTTATACATCTGAAGAACAAGCAGGATCAGGTCGTTTTTTTTTTTTTAAATATGCAGCCAGGCGTGGTGGCACACACCTTTAATCCCAGCACTTGGGAGGCAGAGGCAGGTAGATTTCTGAGTTCGAGGCCAGCCTGGTCTATAGAGTGAGTTCCAGGACAGCCAGGGCTATACAGAGAAACCCTGTCACAAAAAAACCAAAATAGATAAATAAATAAAATAAAAATAAAAAAAAATATGCACTGGAAATTAAAGAAGGTCTGTTCAATGAGAGTTAACAGGACACAAATAATGTAAAGTCCTTGTAGATAATACAATTCCAGTAAATTCTTATGAAAGTCAGAAGTAAGAGTTTGATATAAGGAAGAAATAGTTTTAGTAACCTTTGGTTATATTTACTTCTGAAATTAAAGCACTGACATCTTTAATGTATATTAAAATAATTTACATATTTTAGTATTTAAAAGCCTAAAAGTGTTGCCTAGTTAGATGAAAAGTGTTGCCTAATTAGATGAAATTTGAATCTTTATCATTTCCTTCCTTGTTCTTTAAAAAAAAAAATTAGAACAATCCAGAACTTTTAAGTAGGTAAGTTTATTTACTTGGCGTGCTAAGGAATGACCTCAGAAAAGAAGAAACAATCTATCAACTGGGCTGTATCCCCAGTCTAAAACCAAAAAGTTCAGTTTCAATCAGTATATCAGACTTTAGTTTTAGAAGTAAAAACTATACATTTTCTCCCATTATGTCTGTTAAGAGTGTGTCTGGCCTGTTTTCATCTTTATGTGAATTAGCTCATTTTGAATGTGTGTCTTATTTCTTTGAATAAAATTACATTGGAGATTCTCCTCCGAGACTATGGTTTTTCACTTTGAAGTTTTTACTTTAATTAAATACCATTTTCTCCTTCCAATCTCTTCTCCCTGACTCCCTATACTTTGTTCTCTCACAAATTCATAAGCTCTGGCATAACTGTTGTTACACACACAGAGACATACACACACATGTATATGAATATATATTCCTAAATATATAAACAAACTCTGTTCAGCCTATATAAAGCCACTCCCTGTGTATACACGCTCAGGACCGACTACTTGTTATCAGGAAGCCAACTGGAGGACTGTCTTGGGCACACTATTTTTCCCACTCTCAGCAATCCTTAGATGCCTCTAGTTTTTTGTCTAAGGTTGGGACCTCTTGAGATTTCCCTCTTCCACATTAACACGATTTGTTTATACGTACATGTGGGAGCTGTAAGGGAGACCACAGGGGCCAGAAGAGGGTATCAGACACCCCAGAACTGGAGTTACAAGAGGCTCATGAGCTGCCTGCTGTGGGTGCTAGGAAGGAACTGAGTTTCAGCTTTCTGCAAGATCAGTATATGTTCTTAACCACTGAACAATCTTACTCATCCACATTTAATGGATTTACTCATCTAGATTAATGTAAATGCTCAGTGATTTTCATTTTTTCTGACCTATTATACCAATGATGCTATTAAGTGTATATGCCATAAAGTAGTGGAAAAGGATCAGGAAAAAGAAATCACCTAGTTGTTTACTTTGAGAAAGTCCTAGCTACTAAAATTTCTACCTTTGCTAGAACACTATGTTCTCATATTTTAGCACAGCAGTCCTAAGTGATCTTTCTTGAAGCCATACAGAACTCATCTAACCTCTCTGAAGATCTATAGATTATATTACAATAAGTATCTTCTCTCTTAACACATAAAATTCTATAACTCCTAATACAAAATCATTTCCATTCCCTCTGAATAGTCTAAACATTTTCTTCTGGATGTATGTCAATAATCTTCATTTTGTGTCAATATTATTTACTAATACCAATATTCCAGGAGGTTAGCAAAATGCCTAAATGGTTAAGAACATTTGCTACTCTAACTGACAACCTGGATTTGGTTCCATCTGTAACTCCAAATCCAGAAGGATCTATGCCTTCTTCTGACGTCTGTAGGCGTCAGCCATGCATGTGGTACACACACACATGCAGATAAAAACACTGCATATATATAACATGAAAATATCTAACTTTAAAAAAATAGTATTTTAGGTTTTTAATGTATTCACTGTGCAGAGAAAAAATAGGAAGAACTTCATAGGGGTACTATAAAGGGTCACATAGTAAAAAAAAAATAAAATAAATAAAATATTCAGCAAAATGACTATGATATGCCACTCACTATGAGACAAATAATCAAACAATTCTATAAGGTAATACACAAAAGTACCAGAAACTATGCAATGTAGAAGATGACTTGTATTTAATTAGGAACAATTAAAATGAGGTTAAGTTGAATTCTAAAGAGTTCAAAAAGAGACAGCTCAGTAGTAAAAAGCACTGACTGCTCTTCCAGAGGTCCTGAGTTCAATTTCCAGCAACCACATGGTGGCTTACAACCATCTGTAATGGGATCTGATGCCCTCTTCTGATTTGTCTCAAGACAGCCACAGTGTACTCATATAAAATATATATATATATGAGTATATATATGTATATGTGTATATACATATACTCAAATATATATATATATATGTATATACATATATACAGTTCAAAGAGTCATCAAAATAGGAACAACACAGGGATGCGACTCAGTTGGTAGAATATGACTGCCTGGCAAGCACAATGCCCTGAGTTCAATTCCCAGCACTGCATAAACTGGACTTGGTATTATATGCCTATAATTCCAGCCCCTAGGAGGTAGAGGTTGGGAGGATCCAGAAGTCAAGTTCATCCTAAGCTACAAACTTATGGCCAGCCCTGGTTATCTGAGACTCTACTTTGGACCAATGTGAAATAATAGGAATTAGATCCATTCTCCTGTTTTAAATAACTGGAGAATTTAAAGATAACTGTTTAAATCACAGAAATGATACAGTATGAATTTATAACATGCATACAACTAAATATAAGATAATAAGAGCACAAATTTTCCAAAAGAATAAGCATACTAATGTATAGTTTTATAAAACTATGATAATTATAGTATATTACTAGTGGCTATATAATTATATAGTTTATGTAGTTAAATGAAAGTTTAAAACTAATGATAATTACACTCAATGAAGTAAAAACTAAAAAGTAGGGCTGGAGAGATGGTTCAGAAGGTGAAGTGCTCGGCGCAAGCCTGATGGTTTGAGTTTTATCCCTGGAACTATGGTGGGAGGAACCTCCCCAAGTAGCACCACCAGCTGGGAAACTAGCATTTAATTCAGTGTGTATGGATATTTCATATTCAAGCTATAACATTATGAGTCATCCTCTAGTCTTAACAGTTCCAATATCACACTAGTATCAAAAGTCTAAGCCCACTTGTTAAGTGAGTTGCCTTTGAACAGTTAATAGCACAAATTACCAGTACTCTCAATACTATCAGGAAGAGAGTCTTAACTAACTGTAAAACAAACCAAGTTAACAACCACAATCACAATTAAGGAACTTCAATTTCTTTAGGATCACTTTCCGTATAAAATGATGTACTAATGATTTTTCTCATTTCTATGACAAAATACTGGATAGAAAAAAAGGAAAAAAGATGTATTTGGGTCACAGTTTCAGAGTTCATTTATGGTTGCCTGGTCTAATACAGGTGGCAAATGTACCGGAGTAACTCATAGCCAGCAGCACACACACACAGAGGAACTAACGGCCAGGGCTAACCTTCTGAAGCTCACCGTAGGTCATCTTTTCTTCCTCTCTCTAGGCCCTACCTCCTTAAGTTTCTACATTTCCTCAAAAGTACCACCAATTAGGGACCTTTAAATAAATGCATAGAAGACTCTTCCTATTCAAGGAATATCTCACTTAAAAAAAAAACTCATTAGATTTCATCCAAATTATAACTCTGTCATGAATTTCTCTACTATCTATATTGTATTTTCTTGAGAATTCACTAAAATAATCTTCTAAACTTGACTGTATAACTGAAGAAACCCCAACACTATCAAGAATAGTAGTAAAACTTATTTTCTAAACTCAAGACATTTACTTTCTTATTAGAGAGTAAAATTACATGCGAAAACTTTCATACTAATAAGAAACTTCCACAAAAATCCCAATTTTAATTTAAAAGGACATGTAGGATATCCATATGAAATTCTTCACAGGTATAACCATCAAAAAGACTATGAGAGAGCAGGGCATGGTGATGCACACTTTTAATCCCAGCACTCAGGAGGCAGAGGCAGGTGGATTTCTGAGTTCAAGGCCAGCCCCTGGTCTACAAAGTGAGTTCTAGGACAACCAGGGCTATACAGAGAAACCCTGTCTCAAAAAAAACACCAAANCTGGGGGGGGGGGGAGGAGAAACAAACTATTAAACAGTAAATATGGCTTTTAATTATTCACACTCTATAAGGTGAAATTCAATTGTGCACGAGACCAGATTCCCAAGTTACTAAATGTCTGTACTGGCTGGTTTTGTGTGTCAACTTGACACAGGCTAGAGTTATCACAGAGAAAGGAGCTTCAGTTGGGGAAGTGCTTCCATGAGATCCAGCTGTGGGTCATTTTCTCAGCTGGTGATCAAAGGGGGAGGGCCCATTGTGGGTGGTGCCATCCCTGGGCTGGTAGTCTTGGGTTCTGAATGGGGCAAGCTGAGCAAGCCAGTAAGTAACGTCCCTCCATGGCCTCTGCATCAGCTCCTGCTTCCTGACCTGCTTGAGTTCCAGTCCTAAGTCGACTTTCTTTGGTGTAGAAGTGTAAACTTAATAAACTCTTTCCTCCCCCACTTGCTTCTTGGTCATGATGTTTTGTACACAAATAGAAACCCGAAGACAAGGTTCTTCTATACAAATGTATGTTTTCTTAGGTATCATTTTCCTTAGAGTTTTAAAATGTGTTGAAAAAATAAATAATAAATAAATAAATAAAAGTGTTGAAGTTAATTTCACTAAATGCTGTTATGTGCAGTGCTTGCTGTTGAGATTTTTAGAGCAACCAGACACTAACTGCACTCTAAGCATCATCATATAATAAAATCAGCATATTCACACAATATACACTAAAACTATATATAAACCTGTAGTATCCTATCATTTTGTTTCTATTTTACACACTTTATTTCACTTGCTGTCCTATTTTACACACAATTACTTTGGCGGATTAAATTTCTGACTAAAAATGAGAATGGGGTTATGCTCAGCCGCTTAATGGCTATGACCAACACGTAACTTTCCAAAAAGCTGTCTCACTGATTGTTTCAAGAATATGTTCAAAAACAGTCATGCCTGACTGCACATACTTGTAATCTTAGAAATTCAAACGAGGAGGGAGGACGACAGGAGCTGGAAGCCATCTTTGGCAAACTTGGAGCCAGCCTCAGAATCAACATAACAACAACAATAATAAATCATCTATGAGACCAACTAAGGGGCAGTTATTTGTATTCAATAATATTTCTTAAGTCGATTTTGGCAGCATTGGCCAGGGCAGACAATACTCCCATCCAGTCCTTGAAGCATGTTTCAATGTGCATTGTAAAGCTAATGTATGTTAAATGAACATAAGAAATCCATCACTTCTATATTTGATATGTAGTATTCATATTCTGGGAAGGATGCAAGTGGAGCTTTCTTAATTGTAAGATGACTGAAAGAGAGCTAACGCAAACACTGGTGAGAGTATACCAGGACCCCAAGCCCCGAATTTTGCAGGCTGAGAAAGAAAAACTCCAAGCTCCTCAGCGGGAAATAATCCTAGGAACCTTGGGCTCCGCCCCGCGCTCCAACACCCCCTTAGTAAACAGAGAGGATTCTCGGGGTGTCCAGACTGCGACGGATTCATCCTGACTTGCGCTCTCAAGAAGAGTTTCCTAAAGAGCACGGCTGGAGGAGGATAGGTGCAGCGTGGCGCTGAAGCCACCTCAAGGAAGGGGGGCCCAGCAACAGGGGCCACAACCCTCTCCTGACTCACTGGCTGCTCACAAGTGGTGACCTGAGGGAAGGATGCTGGACCCGACCCGGGAAGAGCGAGTCTCCTCAGCGGAGCGCGAGGCCAGCGCCCACGCCGCCACACCCACCGCCCGCAGGCTCGCTCGCCCGCCCGCCCGCTCCCTGTGGCTCCGCGCGGCCCCTTGGCCTCCGCGCGCTCCGAGCCGCCGGAACGCAAGAACGGAGCCCGCGTCCGCGTTCCTCCGCTTCTTCCCGCCCAGCCTGGCCCGGGCCAGGCCTCTCACCCGCAGGCCCCCCAGGAGGAGCAGGACGCCTCTTCGCAGGAAAGCACAGCCAACGGCTCGGACCGCTCCATCGCCTTCCGACCGACTGACGGCAGCGAGGCGGCGGGAGGCAGGCGAGGGGGCGGGGCCGCGAGGGTCAAGGGGCGGGCGGCGACGTCACCAGGGGGGGAGGAGCCGGGGAAAGTACGCCCAGGACTGGGTTTCCAGTCAGCCCCTGGGACACCTGACTTCCGGTTGGGGCGGGGCAACGGGGCGCGCTTCCTCGCAGGTGAGGGGAGTGCCTAAGTGAAGGCGGCTGAGCGCTGAAGGCAAACGCGGAACCAAAACGCGTCACTTCCGGCCGTGAGAGCTAAACGCTCCAGGGGGCTCGACAGCCGCCAGATGCTGTCGCCTTGCGATTCCAGAAGTGTTACAGCGCCTTGAGGAGATCGTTTTTTCTGAACAACAACAAAAAGAGGACCTTTCCAGGCTGGGATTCCACTTAAAGATTCCATTTAAATTGTTTTGACCATCTATTACTGATCTCTGTAGTCAAGTGACTTTTTAGAGCAAATTCTGTAAATCAAAATGTTTACATTGTAAATTATATATAACCAACAATCATATTGTTTTTATAATAACAGAACATATCCAAGTTTATTTCTCTTATTTCATACTTCTGAACTATTAAATCATAGCACAGTAAAGATGCTCAATATATAATTTCTTTGACTTACAGAAGATGACTCAGATTAAATGGCTCAAATAAATTCATGTCATTTTTTTCATACAACCAGGGCTAGAATTCAGTGTTGTTCCTAGCCTGGTGTTCTCAGAGACTGGACTACCCATTTCACGATTAAAAATTGATTACTAATGTCAAGTCAACACATTAATACATAACTTCCTGAATTTTGAGCAAGATCTTTTCCCAAGGGTGTTCTAAAATTTGAACTGGTTGGAAGCTATTTAACCCAGAGGTAATTCTTTTGTAAAGGAAAAGTCTTTATTAAAACCTTAATAGTTATGCACTGATTTGAGCTGTGGATTGGAATATGTATGTTGCAGACATGTGCTTACATCACCCAGATTCAGATGTTGAAACTGAATATTCATTGTGATGGAATTTGAAGATTGCATTGTTCAGAGATGAAAGCTTAGAGATCCCTGTCATCCTTCTCGTCCTATAAGGGCATAGCAAAAGCCAGTTTTCCCAGAACCAGAGTGGGCCCTTATGAGGGATACAAAATCTGTGGGCACTTTGCAGTCTTGAGAAAGTGGGGTTTATATAACAGCCTACACAGACTACAGCAATGCGAAAATCACGATGTTTGGAATAGTTTTAAAAATGGTTTATAGAATAAAAGAAGATCCATTGTCCTAAGCTTGCAACTTAAATACCAGTTTCAGGGACATTCTAAAAAATGTTTTTAGCCAGGTGTTGTGGCACACGCCTTTAATCCCAGCACTTGGGAGGCAGAGACAGGCAGATTTCTGAGTTTGAGGTCAGCCTGGTCTACAAAGTGAGTTCCAGGGCAGCCAGGGCTATACAGAGAAACCCTGTCTCGAAAAAAATAAAGTTTTTATGTGTGTATTTTGCCTGCATGTATGCATGTACATGGCATGTGTTCCCGCTGTATCAGATACCTTGAAAAGTGGAATTCTAGATGACTGTGAGCCGCTCTGTTGGTGCAGATGCTTGGAACTAACCCAAGTCTCCTAGAAGAGGAATAAGTGCCCTCAAACGCTGAGCCACTTTCCAGCCCCTTGAGGACATTTTAATTGTTTGATTGTGTAGGCGACAGTGATGGCCGAGAAAAATGTAACAATTATGCTGTCACATTTACTTTTTGACTAATAAGGACAAAACCCCTGAAAATCTCTAAATGAGCCTTCAAATTTTCCTATCTTTCTTTCTGGGTAATATGCTATAGTTTCATCTGGATCTATCTGTTCTGACTGGGGAAGGGAGGCAATTGAGCAGCCCCCTGAAACAATACTCAGTCCTTATTTGAGAGATTGAAATTTTTGCCACAGTGACTATTCCCCCATAGATTCAATTGTAGTTTAAACTCTTAGAGAAAGTGCAGTACTTACTGGATCAATGGAAGCTTTCTTGCACAGGTATTTGTAGACCACAGAGCTAAGGTGCTGGCAAAATGAACTCAAGGACCACTAGAGCTACCCTAGGCAGTGCCACTTAGGTCTTTTGTCTCAAACTGGAAGGATGAATTTTACAGACAGCATGAAAATGAGTTTAGACAGGAAGATGGTTTTTGTACTAGTTAGTTTTGTGTCAACTTGACACAGCTGGAGTTATCACAGAGAAAGGAGCTTCAGTTGAGGAAATGCCTCCATGAGATCCAACTGTAAGGCATTTTCTCAATTAGTGATCAAGGGGGAAAGGCCCCTTGTGGGTGGTACCATCTCTGGGCTGGCAGTCTTGGGTTCTATAAGAGAGCAGGCTGAGCAAGCCAGGGGAAGCAAGCCAGTAAAGAGCATCCCTCCATGGCTTCTGCATCAGCTCCTGCTTTCTGACCTGTTTGAGTTCCAGTCCTGACTTCCTCTGGTGATGGACAGCTGTATGGAAGTGTAAGCTGAATAAACCCTTTCCTCCCCAACTTGCTTCTTGATCATGATGTTTGTTCAGGAATAGAAACCCTGGCTAAGACAGTTTTATATGTGAGACCTCAAGAGAAAGAACGAAGGAGAGGTCCTGTGTAGCAGGATTGGGTACCAAACAGTGGGCAGTGACAAACGCTGGGTCTCAGGTTTTCTTAGGACTTGGGGAAGAAGCTCAGGAGAGACTATGGGGGAGGGGCAGTCAATTCAGTCAGTCCAGTCAGTCTCATGTTGTTTCCAGGTGCCTCTTTTGGTCACATCTCTGTTTAGCTCCCTGGCAGTGGGGCTCACTTAACTTGTGTAAAAGGGAAAGAAAGACAGTGGGAAACACAATTAGGAAAAATGGACTCTGCCAGAAGAGAATCAAGTACATTTCTGCCCAAGAACAAGAATTAAGGTTTCTGTTCCTAAGCTGACTGAACAGTTTCAACTTCCTGTTCTCATCAACACTAACTGATTGGATGCCTTTTGATTTCTTGACTGAATCAATATGCAGGCCATCTTTCTCTCTCTCTTTTTTAAACTTGAAAAAAAGANGAAAAATGGACTCTGCCAGAAGAGAATCAAGTACATTTCTGCCCAAGAACAAGAATTAAGGTTTCTGTTCCTAAGCTGACTGAACAGTTTCAACTTCCTGTTCTCATCAACACTAACTGATTGGATGCCTTTTGATTTCTTGACTGAATCAATATGCAGGCCATCTTTCTCTCTCTCTTTTTTAAACTTGAAAAAAAGATTTATTCATTTATTATATGTAAGTACACTGAAGAGGGCATCAGATCTCATTAAGGAGGGTTGTGAGCCATCATGTGGTTGCTAGGACTTGAACTCAGGACCTCTGGAAGAGCAGTCAGTGCTCTTAACCGCTGAGCCATCTCTCCAGCCCCAGGCCATCTTTCTTTAGCTTCTTTCCTACATGGTTTGATATCCAGACTCCTCAGCTCAGAGGACATCAAATATTCACAAGCCTCTTTACCTCCTAGTTAAAGTACATTTGTTAGCCCCACTCAGCATTTCTTCTGAAGTGTGAGGCTCAGAGTCTGAATGTCTAACAGGGTTCCCTGGTAATATATTTGGGGCTAAAAGTTAGGACCATATTTTATGCTTTCAAACCTGCTTTTACTTCATAGCTTGACCCTCTTGTGCCTTACTGGGAGCTTCTTTACTGAATTCTGGTCTTTACTTATCTGGTTTTTACTGTTTTTTTTGTGTGTGTGTGTTTCTGTTACTCTTGCTCTAATCTTTGGTTTGATTCTCTGGATCCTGTCTGGAATCCTGTCTGAATAGTGACACCTCTTTCCTATTTCTGTGTAATAAACAAGGTGCTTTGTATGTCTATAAGGAAGTAATTGGCATTACCATGAGGTAAACTACACAGAAGTAAGATGTTTTTCCTCCCCTGAGTTTTACCATAAAATTTTACTGATTATCCAAAATCTGATATGTTGTAAAATACAAAGTCTTTTGGGTGTTAAATGCTATACATGACTTCATGTGATAGGTTACTGTAAAAACAAAGGTGCACTAAAATTTTTATACAAATTTTCCACCAGGTTATGAGTATGACAATATATAAGGGTATATGAAGCAAATGAATACCATGTTCAGACTGGGGTCCCATCTCCAAAATACTTTAATTATAAATATGTTTCAAACTCTAGAAAATCCAAAAGATAAAGAAAATTATGTATGAATGATCACACCCAAGAGTAAAGACAGTGGGCCAGAAAGATGCTCTGCAGGTAAGGGCACTTGCCAACAAATCTGAGAACCTGAGTTGTTCCATCGCTGGGTTGTACATGGTGGAAGGAAAGAACCAAGTCTTGCAAGTTCTCCTTTGACATCTCTATCAAGCACTTGATCTCCTTTGTGCTGTCAAACCTGCTTCTTCTACTTCATAGCTTGACTCAAAAAGGAGCACAAGTAGATCCTTGTGCAGGACAGCACAAAGGAGATCAAGTGTCTGCTTGATACAGACACTGTGTCAGACATATGTATGTGAGCATGCACACACACACACACACACACATACGCATGAGTGTATACACACTCGCATACGCACA
The DNA here is from genome assembly GCA_902729485.2 of Mus minutoides. Classification (NCBI taxonomy): domain Eukaryota; kingdom Metazoa; phylum Chordata; class Mammalia; order Rodentia; family Muridae; genus Mus; species Mus minutoides. Next base: position 181,223 of record LR751142.1, read on the forward strand.
CACATACACACACACACATGCTAATTTTAAGAGGTATATAAACAGACAACTGTTTGTGGGGAGTGGGCGTGGCCGCATGGGCCAAAGATGGCGCCCTGGCTCTGTGCTAAAGCCCCGTGACCTCGCTTGTTTACCTCATTCTCAATCATGCACACGTGTACCTCGTGTACCTCGTTGGAGAGGTTAGTGCAACATCTCGTGAGATCATTCTATCAGCCAATCCTGCATGCTGCCTTAGATGTGTGCGTCTATGATTGGGTGGTGTGAGGTGACGTGAGTGAATGGAAGAGGATAAGTGTGGATAGTCCCAGAGGATGAACTGAACTGAACTGAGAGACTGAGATGATGATGAGATATGAGATATGGCTGAAGAGAGATATGATATAGGACTGATTGAGGATTCATGACTGACTGAAGCTGGGGAAGCTGCGAGAAACCTCCTAATAAAGAGAAGCGGCTGCAGCTGCTCTGAACCTGCTTTTTGGAGTTGGTGTTTATTCCCACTCTCTGCTGGTCAGAGATTGGGCTGCGACACTGTTGATTGAAGACAGCTACAAACTAGATATGGCAAAGGACAGAACAGACATTGATGCTTCTCTTCTTGCGCCCTCTTCTTCTCTCAAGCCCACAATGAACTCATCATATTCTTACTCTAACATGTGTGTCAACTAAAGTTCCCTGAACATAAGGCACACCTGTGTTAAAACTTCTGGAAGGTTGATTGATGGTTTAGCATTTGTGGGCATGTGGACAGTTGAAGTGTCTCAGATTTAGAGTCAAATTCTCTTGGGCTACCTTTAGCCCTCTTACTAACTGATCATTACTTACTTCTGTGCTGGACCTCACATTCTTGTTCAGTCAGATGCTATGTTCTGGAATGCACTGGTAGTCTCCTAGCTTCAGCTGAGTCAAAGGGTAAGAATGTCATCAGATAACATCTAGGTAGTACGTCAGAGATTTTCCTGCTTTTCTGCAACTCTGCTTGATGTTCCCAGCAATGTACTTTTAAAGGCTTTCAGTTTTTGTGCTATAAAAGCTTCTTGAGAACTGTTACCACATTGGCTCATCCTTTTAAGACTCACATAAATACTTATTCTCAGAGCCAGGACATTAGTATTTGACTCCAGAACAAAGTACCTCTTATTCTCTTTGATGGGTGGGAGGCTATGTTTTTTTGTGTAGTAACAAATGTATAATCTAAAATACTCCCCTTCATATTTTCTTACTCCTATACATGGTGGACAAATGCCATCTCAGATCAACAACAAACTTGTGATCTAGGCAGGGCCAGGCCTCAGCTAAGCCTTCAGTCTTGTGCAGGGAGAACACACCTCCTGTCTGTTGACAGTTTCTTCCAGAACACAGAATGAGGTTGATAAAAGATGGTGACCTTGGGCTGGAGAGATGGCTCAGTGGTTAAGAGCACTCTGCTCTTCCAGAGGTCCTGAGTTCAAATCCCAGCCACCACATGGTGGCTCACAACATCTATAATGGGATCTGATGCCCTCTTCAGGTGTATCTGAACACAGGGACAGTGTACTCACAGACATAAAATAATAATAATAATAATAATAATAATAATAATAATAATAATAATAATAAAAGATGGTGACCTTAAGGTCAGGGAAGTGCTGACCTATAAGCTAAAGTCAGCAACAGCAGTATCACTATCCCATGGCTCTGAGTGCTGGCCAATTGGAGTTAAGAGCAGCCAAGGTGAAACATAGTAAGTGATAACTAAGATTATCGATAAGAAAGAAGATTCTAATAGCATAGAGGGTACTATCTGCCCAGCTCTTGTGCTGTTTAAGACTTACTGTAGATATAAAGGTTCTGTGTGTTTTAAAGATTTATTTATTTATTATATGTAAGTACACTGTCACTGTCTTCAGACGAAGAGGGCATCAGATCTCATTACAGATGGTTGTAAGCCACCATGTGGTTGCTGGGATTTGAACTCAGGCAGTCAGTGCTCTTAACCACTGAGCCATCTTTCCAGCTGGTGTGTGTGTGTCTGTGTGTGTGTGTCTTAATTCAGGAACTAAGTGGTTTAAGGTGGGATAAAAACCCTGGGTTGGGATTAAGTATTTTCTACATTTTCCCAAACATACTAAATCTTAAACAAGCTGAGATGTTTAAGAGAATAACTAGGCATACTGAACTGACAGTTTCAATGTTAACATTTTGGTTCATGTATATGAGCATATATATGAACAAATAAGTATAGTTAGATACATTTTATTTAATAATGTCTCTTTATATAATCAAGATAGTATTATTAAATTTTTTTGGCAGTCTGGTTTAGTTGGTAAGTTCTTTCTCTGAATAATAATAGTAATTGTATATAATAACACAAACAGCACTAAAATAAACAAAAATTTATTGACATATAATTCTATTCATGGACTAGTTAAGGATCTTTGTATTAAGATAACTTTATAGCAAATATATCTTTAAAATGCCCTAGGCAATACCTGAATAGAACAGTTTCTTGAACACATAAGAAACCATATGAGAGACATATATTTTAGACAGAGATATGATGAAGCCCTTATGATTTCCTTGTCCATATATATTATTTTTGCTTTAAATCAGAAGTAAGATTTATTATCATTTTAGGAGTATGCATGTTATGAAGCTAGATTGGTATAGTTCTGACTTAGCTAAGTCCTGAGAAAATATGTTTGGTGGATGTGTAGTTAGGTGTGTGGGAAGCGGGGTGCCTCCAAGGGCCAATGCTGAGGCATCCCATGCCCTGGAGGGACCAGCCACATGACTGAATAGTATAGAATAGAGTTTATTCAGGGCATGGGGAGGGGAGTTGAGAGGATAGGGGGGAGAGAGAGAGAGAGAGAGAGAGAGAGAGAGAGAGCGCCAGCCAGCCAAGAGCATGTGGAGAGAGGGGGGAGGGAATTAAGAAGGGGGGAAGGGGCAAGAGGACAGAGCAAGAGCAAGAAGACAAGAGAGCAGGAGAGAGGAGGGGACAAGCAGCCCCTTTTATAGTGAGTCAGGCATACCTGTCTGTTGCCAGGTAACCGTAGGGTGGAGCTTAGACAAAATGCTGACAGAACTGTACCAGTGATTTCTACCACTGATCGTTTAATTGAAAGTATGAGTAACACAAAAAATAAAAAGGAGAGAATAGTGGAAAATAAGGTGAAATCTAAAAAAAAAAAAAAAAAAAAAATCCAACAAAGCTGCAAAGTAGAAGAGAAGGTTTGCTTTCTATAGTCGCACATAGCCTGACGCATTTACAAATTACTTTCACGTCTGTATGGCATTTCGTACTTCACATCAATGTCTATTAGATAATTATTGAATGTGACTTTATATACTTTTCCGAGTGAGTGGGTGTTGTATTCTTATTTTTACCTCCTCCCATTTTTCATGACAAAACCGGACCTGAGCTGAGTTGAACGAAGCACGCGGTACTCTGCAGACCTGTTTTTCCGGGACTGCATTCTTTTTCAGTGGTAGTTGTTTTTTTCACACGTAGAGTTTCACTTCTGTCCTCTCTAATATTCTCTGCTGTTGTATTTGGTCTGTATAGGAGAAATTGTATGCTATGCTCTCCTGCCTTGAGCTCCTTTAATACATCAAACCTTCTCTTTTTGTTTGTATATTTACTTGATGTTTTTTATTAACTTTCCTCATTTATTTGTGGGAAATGATTCCAGAGGTTAAGGCGATAGACAAAAGTTCCACCATGTTGTTAAAGTGGATTGTATATTATGCTTACAAGATAACTCTTATATGCATTTTTAAAATTATATTAAAACACTATTCATGACTGTCAGCTAATATAAACGCCATATACTGTACAGTATGGGATATTCTAAGGAATAGTCTAACGGTCTATGGGGAAAAATATCTATCCCTTTAAATTCCTCCACTATGTAGGGATGTGTCACAGTCTGTAGCTTGTAAATGGGACTAATTTGTATTATCATGTAAATAATCTTGCCAGGCTGGTGGGATTTGTTGCTGAATAAGAATCAAAAAAGCTAAGCCTGGAGTGGTGGCGCACGCCTTTAATCCCAGCTCTCAGGAGGCAGAGGCAGGCGGATTTCTGAGTTCGAGGCCAGCCTGGTCTACAAAGTGAGTTCCAGGACAGCCAGGGCTACACAGAGAAACCCTGTCTCAAAAAACCAAACCAAACCAAAACCCAAACAAACAAACAAAGAATCAAAAAAGCTTTTAAAGTGAAAGAGAAAACTAAGTGGTTTAATCACTGCAGTTAAGAATTGACCTCTGGACAGTGATTCTGCTCTGTCTTCACTCTGGGTTGTGATAGCATCAGCCTATCATGGCTCCTGACCTGCGGACAGGGAGTGATTCTACTGTCTCTGTGCCTTAGGTCTTGGGACAGCATCAGCCTGTTTTTCCTGCTAACCTATGACAGTGATTCTACTGTCTCTGGCCTTTAGGTCTTGGAATAGCATCTGTTTTGTTTTGTTTTTTTGTTTTTTTGTTTTTTTGTTTTTTGAGACAGGGTTTCTCTGTGTAGCCCTGGCTGTCCTGGAACTCACTTTGTAGACCAGGCTGGCCTTGAACTCAGAAATCCACCTGCCTCTGCCTCCCAAGTGCTGGGATTAAAGGTGTGCACCACCACGCCCGGCCTAGCATCTGTTTTTGATGACGACCTATAGGTGTTGGGATAGAGCCAGTCTGTTATTGATGCTGAGCCCCCTGTGAGAAAAAAAAATTCCCCAAACTGTGCTAATATTATGAATATTTTGTGCTTTCCCAGCCTTATTTTTTGGTACTTTTTACCTTAGGACGTAGTCATTTTAAGAATTTATATATTATGGTCTAAGGAAAAAGTAAAGAATCCCAAATCATATGCAATAAAACATCCGACAAGGCTGAGGTTAGTTTAGAAGCTTATGATTAAGGATAAATTTCAGTATTTTTTCTTGAAGGTTTTCTGAAGCTCTAACAACAAACTTTGTACAAGAACAAGGTTGATCATCTAAGCTTAAACCCTTCCTTGCATATAAGTGTGGTGAAAGCTTTGAGTTTATTCTCAATTGGTGAAATTAGTTACCTTATTTCTACCTGAGTTCTGTGTAGTCTCCCAACTACAAAGAGAAATAACCATATATAAGTGGGTCGAAGCATGGGTTTAGAAAAGCAAAGAGAAAGAAAAAGTGATTCACTGGCTCTGACACCCTATTTAGCATTTCTGGATCAAACCAGTACCAAATTCCTAGGACATAGTAGGGAGTCCAGCAGACAACAAAGGAGGTGGCGAATGCGACTGTCATCTTTAGAGTTCTCAGCCGAGCTCTTGGGATATTATTCTTGGACTGATTCAGCTGTAGTTCTGTTAAATAGAGACAAAGAGTACGTATTTAGTCAGCTTTCTCGCAAAACTGAAATGATGAAAAAACAAAAGGAAGAAAGATTCATTAATTCTACCCATCAATTATAAGAAAAATGATTCTAATATTGATGATTTACTTAGAAATATTTCTCCCCTAACCTAACCAGGAGTGGTAGTGTTTAGTTGTAATACTCCTAACAGAGAAGCAAAGGCAGGAGGCTAGCCTTATGTAGTAAAGCTGTCTCAGCAAGAATGTTTTCATAATACATTCTCCCTTAGGAAAGAATGAAGAGTAGAGTAGTATTTAAGTTTTTATTAAACCAAAGAAGATTTGAAAAACAGAGGTATTCATACAATTCAAATATGAACTTGGTTGCTATATTCTAGACATCAGATATCCAGTGTATTAGTCCAGTAGGAGTATATTTTCAGTACTTATCCTGAGTTTTCATAAAGTAATTATCCATTTAATTTGCATATATCAATTGTACACAACAGTGAGTTCAATACAGTGATGTATATGTGTGTGTATGTGTGTATGTATGTGTGTATGTGTATGTGTGTGTATGAGTGTATATATGTGTATGTATGTATGTGTGTGTGTGTATATATGTGTGTATGTATGTGTATGTGTGTGTGTATATATGTGTGTATGTATGTGTATGTGTGTGTGTATGTGTGTGTGTATGTGTGTGTGTATGTGTGTGTATATGTGCATGTGTGCATGTGTGTGTGTATGTGTATTCACCCTCTCCTCCATAGCTCTCTTACTCCCTTCCCCCTCTTCCCTCTTGCTCCTGATCAGTACCATTTGTACTTTTATGCCTTCCCTTATCCCTATCCTGCCCTTTTTGAATGACTACCTGACTACCAGGGGTGGGTGTGGGTGGGTCTTTCTGGGGGACCTCATAGAGACCCTTGCTGACAAGGACCTGCAGAGGTGATAAGGAGTCAGCCAAGGGGTGGGAGTGAGTCAGGTTCCATGGTGAGGTGAATCCTGCAGTTCTGACAGACTAGCAACCATGTGCTTCTTTATTTACACAACTGTTACAGAATAAAGACAGACTAATCATTATCCAAGTGGTACAGATTATGTGTTTGTTTGTTTGTTTTTCATTATATGTCCTGGGTTACAAGTGGAGTCACAATTAGAAAATACAAATAGAACAGATTTTATTCTTATTATTAGCTTTATAACTCTGATGTAAATCTAAAGAATGTCTCTACCAAAGTCAACACTGTTATTATATGACAGCCTGATTTTAGGCTGGAAGTGTTTGCAGATTTAAAGTTCTCCAGACAAACAGAAAATATCTCAGCTGGTCTTTTTATGAGTAGCAAATACTAATACCTAACTCTTTTTACTGTATGTTTCATAATTTATGCTATAAAATAGGAAACGTTTATTCTTGTCAATCTATCTTATTTACTGAGTTTTATTCTTCCAGGGGTGTACCCTGTATGACCCCCCTATTTTTAAACTACATTTTAGAGTGCTCTAAGCCTATAATTTTAAAAAGGCCAGTCAGTTTGCCAATTGTCTCTGTTAACCCTGCACCCATTATACAGTTTGAGTTTGCTCAGGGCCATATAAGGTTCCCACAGTAATGTCGGGATCTAGCTCTGTGCTTATCTGTGCTTAATGATCTCCAGGGCATAAGGAAGACTTCCAAAGAGTAGCCAGCTGTCTTAGTCAGGGTTTCTATTCCTGCACAAACATCATGACCAAGAAGCAAGTTGGGGAGGAAAGGGTTTATTCGGCTTACACTTTCATACTGCTGTTCATCACCAAGGAAGTCAGGACTGGAACTCAAGCAGGTCAGGAAGCAGGAGCTGATGCAGAGGCCATGGAGGGATGTTCTTGACTGGCTTGCTTCCCCTGGCTTGCTCAGCCTGCTCTCTTATAGAACCCAAGACTGCCAGCCCAGAGATGGTCCCACCCCCAAGGGGCCCTTGATCACTAATTGAGAAAATACCCCACAGCTAGATCTCATGGAGGCATTTCCCCAACTGAAGCTCCTTTCTCTGTGATAACTCCAGCTGTGTCAAGTTGACACAAATCTAGCCAGTACAATTGGCCCCTTGTCAACTTGACACACAAATACATCACTAGTAAGCCTCAATCCTTAGTTCTTATTCAATCCCAAGATCTTAAATAACTTTAAAAGTCCCACAGTCTTTACATATTAAAAAGTTCAATCCTTTTAAAATATCTTTTAAAATTCAAAGTGCTTTAAAATTCAAAGTCTCTTAACTGTGGGCTTCATTTAAAAACTTTCTTCAAGAGGGAAAAATGTCAGGGCACAGTCACAATCAAAGCAAAAATCAATCTCCAACCATCCAATGTCTGGGATCCAACTCACGATCTTCTAGGCTCCTCCAAGGGCTTGGGTCACTTCTCCAGCCATGCCCTTTGTAGCACACACGTTGTCCTCTAGGCTCCAGATGCCTGTAATCCATTGCTGCTGCTGTTCTTGGTGGTCATCTCATGGTACTGGCATCTCCAAAATGCTTCTGTCTTCCACTATAACTAGGCTTCAACACTAGCCTCTCATAGGCTCTCTTCATGGTGCCGAGCCTCAACTCCTTTGCATGACCCCTTCAGTCCTGGGCCATCAATTGCAACTGAGGCTGCACCTTCACCAATGGCCTTCCATGGCCTCTCACAGTGCTTCCATGGCCTCAGCTGCTCTGCATGACTCCTTCATGCCTCTAAAACCAGTACCACCTAGGTAACTCTTACACATTACCAAGTCCAGTCACAGCACAAGGTACAACCATGGCTATCTCTGGAACATGGCCTCCTTGTGCTTTCAGAAAACATTTCCCAGAAGATGTCACCTCAATGATGCTGGTCTCTTCTTAATCACTGCTAATTTCTTAGCTCCAGCTAACCAGCATCAATAGTCCCAGTAATGCCAAGTTTTTGCTTTAGTAGTTCTGGTATCTTGTTAATCACAGCTGATTCTTCAGCCCCAGCTAACCAGAACCACAGAATCTTCACAATCAAAGTAACAATGGCCCTGAAAAGAGTCTTTAATTGTCCCTCTGAAATTTCACAAGCCAGGCCTCCATCTTCTGCACTGTTCTCAACATTATCTTCTAAGCTCCTACACAACCTCCCACAGAACTCTTAACACAAAATGGATCTTCTGGCCCAAAGTTCCAAAGTCCTTCCACAGTCCTCCCCAAAACATGGTCAGATTATCACAGGAATACCCCACTATGCTAGTACCAATTTGTCTTAGTCAGGGTTTCTATTCCTGCACAAACATCATGACCAAGAAGCAAGTTGGGGAGGAAAGGGTTTATTCGGCTTACACTTCCATACAGCTGTTCATCACCAAGGAAGTCAGGACTGGAACTCAAGCAAGCCAGTAAGAAACATCTCTCCATGGCCTCTGCATCAGCTCCTGCTTTCTGACCTGCTTGAGTTCCAGTCCTGACTTCCTTTGGTGATGAACAGCTGTATGGAAGTAAGCTGAATAAACCCTTTCCTCCCCAACTTGCTTCTTGGTCATGATGTTTGTGCAGGAATAGACACCCTGACTAAGGGCCGGGCGTGATGGTGCATGCTTTTAATCCCAGCACTTGGGAGGCAGAGGCAGGCGAATTTCTAACTTCGTGGCCAGCCTGGTCTACAGAGTGAGTTCCAGGACAGCCAGAGCTACACAGAGAAACCCTGTCTCAAAAAGCAAAAAAAAAAAAAAAAAAAAAAAAAAAAAAAAAAAAAAAAAAAAAAAAAAAAAAAAAAAAAAAAAAAAAAAAAAAAAAAAAAAAAAAAAAAAAAAAAAAAAAGAAAGAAACCCTGACTAAGATACCAGATAAAGTTAATTTTAGGATTTTCTCAAAAATACTCAAGGCATAATTTTCTCAGGAAAAGACCTAAAATGAATCATAATGCAGAAAGTCCCCAAGAGACCAAACCCCAAAAGTTAGAGATAAAAAGACAGCAAATTCTGCATTCAGCTCAGCCTTGCTGGAACTCTGACTCCAGGGGACGTGGCTGTGCAAAAGGACCTAATGAATTTCGTGAAGGTTGCTATCTTAGTAAGGGTTTCTGTTGCTGCAATGAAATACCATGACCAAAAATTAAGTTGTGGAAGTAAGGATTTATTCGGCTTATATTTCCACATCACTGCTCTTTACCAAAGGGAAGCCAGGATAGGAAGTCAAGAAGTACAGGAACCTGGAGGCAGGATCCGATGCTTCCGGCCATGGAGGGGTGCTGCTTCCGGCCATGGAGGGGTGCTGCTTACTGGCCTGCTCGCCCTGTGGTTTGCTCAGTGTACTGGCTAGGTTTGTGTCAACTTGACACAGCTGGGTTATCACAGAGAAAGGAGCTTCAGTTGAGGAAATGCCTCCATGAGTTCCAACTGTAAGGCATTTTCTCAATTAGTGATCAAGGGGGAAAGGCCCCTGGTGGGTTGGACCATCTCTGGGCTGGCAGTCTTGGGTTCTATAAGAGAGCAGGCTGAGCAAGCCAGGGAAAGCAAGCCAGTAAAGAACATCCCTCCATGGCCTCTGCATCAGTTCCTGCTTTCTGACCTGCTTGAGTTCCAGTCCTGACTTCCTTTGGTGATGGACAGCTGTATGGAACTATAAGCTGAATAAACCTTTTCATCCCCAACTTGCTTCTTGGTCATGATGTTTGTGCAGGAATAGAAACCCTGACTAAGACACTCAGTTTGCTCTCTTATAGAACCCAGGGCCACCAGCCCAGGGGTGCCACCACCCACAATGGGCTGGCCCCTCTCCCATTGATCACTAATTGAGAAAATGCCTTACAGCTGGATCTCATGGAAGGATTTCCTCCACCAAGGCTCCTTTCTCTCTGATGACTCTAGCTTGTGTCGAGTTAACACAAAACCAGCCGGTACAGTTGCTTGTAGGAGCAGTGGCACCTTATGAAGTGGATACACCACTGTGGAAAATCTCTCACTCCCCCCCCCCCCCCAAGTCTTAACTGCGCATAAATCTTCAAGGAGCGTCAGGACTTCTGAACCCTTAATGTGACCTTTATTCCACGGTGAAAAATGAGAACATGAGGTGTCAGTAAAGGATCTCATCTATAATATATAGTAAAAATATTATTTCAACGAGGTGATTGTGAATTATTAAGTAACCTAACCTTTGTGAGCTGTTTTCAACCATCTCTAAGCACCACTCTGCTTAAGTGTTACTGGTTAAATTCCGTTTGTCTAGCGTGATTCTTAGATCTAAGGAATACGTACTGCGTGGGTCTTGATGAAGGACTCGTGTGAGCGCCAAGATGATTTTGGCATTGCAGATTAGCATGATGAGGAGGGGGATGATGAAGAGGCAGCCGAAGGTGAAAAAGTTGTAGAAGGCTTGATGCCACCACTGAGGAAAGCTGCAGTGGGTCACACATTGCGAGAATACTGCGGGCCCAGAGCCGTCTGCTAGGTAGATCATCCTGAAGATATATAACTGCGGAAACAAACAAGAAAAATTTATGTCTTTGCCTGAAAGTGTTGAAAGTTGTTTCTTCCTTCTTTCTTCTGGCTTTCAAAGCTAAAGCAACCTCTGAATTCCTTGGCAATGTGTTCTGAGCATTTTGTTGAAATTTGTAAGTGAGATTTCCTTGAACTGTGTTTGTTGAAAGAGTTGAAAGTTATTTCTTCCTTCCTTCTTTCTTTTTTTTTCCCCCTTGTTCCGGTCAACCCTGCTCGCTCTGGCCAGCCCAGCTCGCTCTGGTCGGCCCTGCTCGCTCTGGTTGGTCTCTCGAGTCCAAGGATTTGTTTATTATTATCATTAAGTACTCTGTAGCTGACTTCAGACGCACCAGAGGAGGGCGTTACGGGTGGTTGTAAGCCACCATGTGGTTGCTGGGATTTGAACTCATCACCTTCGAAAGAGCAGTCGATGCTCTTACCCACTGAGCCATCTCACCAGCCCCCTCTTCCTTCTTTCTTCTGGCTTTCAAACCTAAAGCAACCTTGGCACTACATTCTGAGCATTTTATTGAAATTTGTAAGAGAGATTTCCTTAACTGTGTTTGTCTTCGTTTGAACGGCCCCATAGGATTTTGTAATTGGTGGAATTATTTCAGCCTTGAAGAACAGTGATCACTTGAGGACTTAAACCTTGCTTGGGGTTACAACTCCCCTGTGGTTATGCTGAGAAACCTTTTTGAAAGTGATTTTGTTTATTTCATATCCATAGTGTTTAAAACTGTGCCTTTTAGAATATATCCGAAAAATACACATTAAATTTGTTTTAGACATTGAAAGGCCCAGTAAAGTGCTATACTTTTACATTTTTAATATTTATTTATTTATTTTTTTTCAGGACAGGGCTTTTCAGTGTAACAGAGCCCTGGCTGTTCTTGTTTTGCTTTGTAGACCAAGCTGGCCTCAAACTCACAGAGATCCATCTGCCTCTGCTCCTGAGTACTAGGATCACAGGCATACGCCACCACACCTGGTCCACATGTTATACATTTTAGAATGGTCAAAACATGGAAATGCTCTCAGGGCTTCTATGCTGATAATATTAACCAGAAGGTAGACATGAACAGAGGTGTTGGGAGAGGGGTCTGGTGGAAGGGACCCCCACTCTTATTTTTTTTATGGCTTGAAAAGTTATTATAAAACCTGGGCACCAGATTTCAATATAAAGCTTCACATTTAAAAACAAATGCAATGGATAATTTTGGTTGTCAACCTGACTGGATTGGGAAATGCCTAGAAAGCTGGGAAAACGTATTTCTGTATGTGTCTGTGAAGGTGCAGCCAAGAGATGATTGACATGTGGCTCAGCCAACCGAGGGAGGAAGGTCCATTCTGAATGCGGAAAGCGCAGCCTTATGGCTTAAGGCCCTCATAGAACCGCCTGTGGAAAGAGGGAATCTTGGGCCTGCGTTCCTCCACATTTCCAGAGTGCTCGCATGTTCTCGCTGTCGTCATTGCCTCAGACAGCAGGATCCCGACTGCTCAGCTTTTGCGTTTGCTTCTAAGGTGGCAACTATCCACCTGGCTTCCAGCCCTCCAGCCTCAAACTGGTGCCATTTCCTCGGTTTCTGTTGCTGTGAATCTTCCAGTTTCTGGTTTTGTTTGTTGTTTTCAAGCGTCCTTTGGTAATATTGTACAGATACAAAGAAACACATTTAAAAAATCTATAGCAAATACATTTGAACAAACACTTTGATATTATCAAATGATGGCTAATATGCTATATTTTTTCCACTGAATAAGATATTTTACTTTTCCTGGATTTCTTTACTGTGGAAGGTTATAGGGTAGAAGTGGAGGGTTCTTTTTACAAAAAGGATTCTGAAAAAATTTTTCTTTGTGGGATAGAAAAACAATTTGTATCTTATATTTGTACTTACAACATCGACTTTTCAATTTCAGCTCTTTTCTAAAGCAGAAAAATAAAATTTAGACTAATCCACTAGAGGGCAGCAAATGATCATACCATCATCCCCAAACCATGCGACCCAAACAAGTCAGCTATTTTTATCCTGAGATCCAGGTCTACTTTCCCTACTTTATAAATGGAGCGATTCATTATCTCATAGGTCTTTTCACCTTGATTTTATTTAAGCTGCAGTTTTAAAGCAGATCAAACAGGTGTATATATATTTTCTCTCTTATTCAGTGTCTATTTTACCACAATCAAGAACCCAAGGTTTCCCTTTCTCACAAGCAACTGAAGATACTTATTTCTTCTTGAATATGATATGTTGTCTGGGAATGTATTAAGTGGATAATATGGATTTAATGTAATAATCATAATACATAATAGACTATTTTTAAACTAGAAATTCAGGAAGGTATATGGGGATTCAAATATTACCCACACATTCATTTCTTTTAGCCTTGGTTTGATATCCCCCTCCACCGCACTGTATTCATCCGAGTGATTAATACAGAGATCCATTTCCCTCTCTGTGGCTCCTTTGTCCTTGGATTCTGTCTTCAGTTTCTGTTTACTTTTTTCTTTCTTCTCCATGACTCACAGTCTTATCAGTGTTTGTTTCATTTTGCTATAATCCAGAACATTCTGTTTCTCGTTTTTTTGGAGGCAATTGAAGCGATGCATTTGTTCTTAGAGTATGATCTTCTATCCACAGTTTACCAAACCAACTACAGCTCACAGCCTAAATTTCCCTAAAGGTGGGCTTAGATTTTTAGTTTTTTAAAAAAAATTTTTAATTTCAGTTTCTTCAGCTATAGAGTAGAATTCAGAATAGACTCTTCCTGGCTGCGATGTCATGGCAATGGAGTTGTTCCCTGCAAAGCCCCTGGACTAGTGCTTATGAAGCTAACACTAGCTGGAGCCCAATCATCATCATTATGAACATTTGAGGCACATTTTTCTTTGTACCCATAAGGACAGAGTCCTACATCAATAAATACAAACTGTATACTTTTCCCCTTTATATACATTTGTTACTTTACGTTTTCCTTTCTGTGGGCTAGGCTTTGCTTACTATGCTGGAGTGTACTAATTAAATGCTCTGGCTGTAAGTGCTTGTGGGCACCGTTTACAGATCCCTGCCCTTAGGATATCAAGTCTGGTGCCAGGCCTCACTGTGTGCTTATTGTCCACAGAGTGGACATTTAATGGGGGAATAACCAGTGCAGAGCCCTGAGCTACAAATGGAATTCTATTTTTGGTTTGGCTTTGGATAGAGGTATTATCAATGGCAACCTTCCAACCTCTTACGTTTCCGTCTCTCATGTGCTGAGACTACAGGTGTGCCACCATGTCATGTTTGAGTGTCTTCAAGCAGAGAAACTATAATACAGGAAAGTGCTTGGGACAAAGTGCAGGTTTGTCTAGATACTAACAAAGAGGACTGTGGATGTGTGGTGAGGCTTGCAGAGGCTCTTCACAGCCAAACTCGATACCCTAGATCTCTGGTTCTGAGTGCTAAGTCTTAACCAGAGTACGGACTGTTTTAATTCTGATGCTTAATTAGCAATTTGTGGCTTGAAAGGTCAGTAAAGTTTTGATGTTATCGTAGGGGGTGGGGCGGGTGGGTGGTGGGTGGGAAGGAGGACCCAGGAAGTCTGTTGTGGGAGTTTGTCTCCTGGAAATGATAGGGTCACTGCACGCACCCATGATACCTTAACAACAGAGATGCAGAAAAAAGGCCTGAAAAATGATATCAATCGACACATTAACTTGGAAGGGGGAAAGCTCATAGCTCCCACTCTTAAAGAACTACAGATAATTAACAACAGAGAGAAGGAGAATTAGTCTTTCCAGGGAGTGAGCCTCCTGTTTGTATCTAGTACCAAGTAAGGGCTCATCCCTGAAATTACACACACACACACACACACACACACACACACACACACACACACACACACAGCACTAATTGTACTAAGAAGTTGTATTTCTTCTTTATATATTTATTTCTATATCAGATGGGTAAAGATTTCCATGCACATGCCAATAGAATATAATTTTTGTTTTTGTTTTTGTTTTTCAAGTCAGGGTTTCTCTGTATAGCCCTGGCTGTCCTGGAACTCACTCTGTAGACCAGACTGGCCTCGAACTCAGAAATGCGCATGCCTCTCTGCCTCCAAAGTGCTGGGATTAAAGGCATGTGCCACCACCGCCTGGCTAGAATATAATTTTTATGCTTATCTCTTAACTATGTCCAATAGTTTGGATTCCTAGATGTAGAGAGGTAAATTGCCATCTGAACAAATGGAGTAGTGTAATTTATACCGTGCCTACAGAACTAACTGTATTAAATTAAAATTTCNTGCCTCTCTGCCTCCAAAGTGCTGGGATTAAAGGCATGTGCCACCACCGCCTGGCTAGAATATAATTTTTATGCTTATCTCTTAACTATGTCCAATAGTTTGGATTCCTAGATGTAGAGAGGTAAATTGCCATCTGAACAAATGGAGTAGTGTAATTTATACCGTGCCTACAGAACTAACTGTATTAAATTAAAATTTCTACTCATCAGAATACCCTGGGCATCTCATCTAGTACTCATGGGCTTAATTTCTTCATGTGAAAAATAAGAACAATGTACATAATTTATATCATTGGGAACATTCACGAAGTATTCCATATAAAGGCATTTAGCACAATTTTGACACATAATCTTGTCTTCGACTATTATTTATGATCTTACTAATGCTATGGCTGAGTCTAGCACACTACTATTGTGCCTTAAACAATGCTTAGTCTATTGCTCATGCGAGGTAAGTATTTATTGAATTTAAGCTGCTTGTCAAGTTCAGAAGTGCATTTTACTTAGTAAATTAGCTCATATGTCAAGGCAAGTCCCTGCATATCATCTAACCATACTTCCTTACTCCAAAAACGAAGGAGTGTCCCGTGTTTCCTGCCTACAGGCTTGTGTCAACTACAGGATTTAAAAGCTGTTTTGGTAATACTCCACAGGAACAAGGTAAGCCAGGAGAGGAGCATGAACTCTTCCTGTAAATTCTTTGAGACTCTGCACTCCTGTGGTCTTAGATGACTCTCATTAAGGAATGTGACTTTTCATGATGTGCAGCCGCACCTTAATTAGGAAATGTATGGTCCTAAGAGCTCTTCCCGGTGTTTGTCTGCTGAAGTACCTCATTCCCTGTCTCCCTCTTCTCCTTTTCCTCCTTTAGTCCCTTTCTAACTTATTTTCAGAAATGATACCTTTAAGACTTGAGTTATCATATTCTGGCACAAAGAGACCTCAGTATGTAGTGTAGCTTTGCGATCGGGGTCACCTTGAGAAAGTTGACACTACTTAGTATGAACACAAGCTAAATTTTCAAAAAATGCAAATAATTTTTCTATGTAACCATTGTCTTTAACTCTTTGCTAAAGGAAAAAAAACCTTCATTTTCTAGTTTTTTTTCTTGCTAGCTTCAAAAACCTTGTTATGAAGAAAAAATAAGAGACAGAAATGAATATTAACTTAATCATTAAAATTAAAGAGTTATCGCATGTGGTTTTTGCATAAACTATAACATTCTTAACATGGCTTATGCATTTACATATTTGTCTGTTTGGAGCCATCTAGCCATGGTAACCTTGTGTTTTCTCTCTTGCTGCCTCAGCCTCCGAGATGCTGGTATTAAAAGGACATATTACCACACCAGGCTTAAGTAACGTTCTCAAAGTTACACAGCGAAAGAGTATGACTAGCAGGTATACACCTCTGAGTCTGATCCCCATCATGACAAAAACTGGATTCGGTGTTACACACAGGAAACAGAGGCAGGAGATCACAAGTTCAAGGTCATCTGCTACCTAGCTAATCTGAGGCCATCTTGGGCTATGTAAGACAACAGGTGAGTGGTTTCAGGTCCTGTTAGCAGAGTGTTTGCTTCCTCTGATATCCTACCCTCATTTAACCCTGTCATTGCTAGATGACTCAATGTTATTCTTTATGTCTTGTTCAACTCAGAACCTACATATATTTTGTTAAAATATTTTGTTTTAAAAAGTCACTTTAGATTGAAGTTATAAATTGCTCTAATTCCCCATCTAATTTTTATAAAATATAATGTATCAATTATTAAACTATCACATTTTGTGATAGAGATATGCACAATTATTATTTGACAGTTAAAACAAATTTTAAATGTTACATTTATTCATTATACTGAACTTATGAAAGCTAACCAGCTTCTTGCCTTTTATAATTAAAGTTATTTTTTTATTCATTTATAGACCCAAATATTTTAGTGTTATATTTTTAAAAATTAGTTAATTACATTTTATTCACCAGCGCTGAGGATTGGATTTATCTATATTTATTTAGCTATGCTGTGGTGCTATACTTGGATCTGAACAATTGTTTCCATATAACCTAGGCTGGCCTTAGAATTTTGATTGTCCTGTCTCTGTATTCAAAGGGTAGGGTAAGAAGTATGTATCCCCACACCTAGCATTATTTTTCCATCAATAGCATAAAATAATAAAAATTGTACACACTTATAATTTTAATTTGCATTCTACTAGGTATCTTATTAGATATAAATATTTATTTAATTTAGTACAAGCATATACACTTCTACATGACAAACACAATCATTGTTTTATGAAAAATACATAGTACATTCTTAGCTCACAAAAAAAAGGAGAAACTACCAATCCAGTTTCTCACTGATCATAGTTTTCAACCTCTCTTCACAACCAAACAAGTTTGCTGTGCAAACCAGTCATAACGTTTAGTCTTCCTGGAAAAATATGTAAGAGACTTTACATAAAGTTTTCCACCCTTCTAAACCTTTCATAATCATTTCATATTAAACTTATACTTGTATATAAAATTGTCCTCTTATACTTGTATATGTTTGAGGTTTTCATATTGAGTTGTATTAGTTTTTACATGTATTTTTTTTCTACAAAAAGAATGATACCCCACCCCCACCCCGGTTTGTATTTAAATTTCTTTGAAAAAACTAACCAACTAAGTATTGCTCATACTTTAAGGAAAAAAAAAACCAAAACAAAACAAATAGAAAATACAGGAATACAAACCTTAGCTAAATGACCTCATTTCAAGGAACATGTCTGTAAAACTCACTCTTAGTATGTATTGTCCATTGGGAGTCATTATGCTTGTCTCCAGGGAAATAAAAGCATTTCAGTTGTCCATTGCTTCTGCCATTTGACACATATTCATTAGATTCCTATTCTCTCAATTCAGTGAGGAAACATTGATTTGGCTCCTTACAATACTTAGTGAGTTCTGCATAGTAATTTTGCTTGTTAGACACGTGGACAATTTAGAATGTTCAGACAAATTTCAATTATTTTTTTCAGGCAAGCCTTTGCTGGATTTTAGAGAATGCTTGCTTGTTCTGACATCTTATGCCCTGGTTTTCCACACAGAGCATTATAAAGCGTAAAGACAACTTATCCATCTGTCAACGACGGGCTCTTTATTAGTTGCAAGAATGGTCATGTTTCCTTCAGTGATCTAATTTTTCAAAAGTCAAGTACTGCAGGGCAATTAGCCAAGAGCAAACATAATAATCAAGGTTAATTCTTTCTCGGTTGCAGCGACAGAGATCTTAGTTGGTACCTGGTAAATCTCAAGTAAGAAAAGTTTAAATATTTTTCATCTGTTTTCATAGCTCTTAAGCACTCTCTCCATTAACCACTAAATCCATTTCAACTAGAGCAAACAGAAAAACAGGAAGAGGAGCACAAAGGGGGCATGCCTGTAATCCCTCTTAGAGGAGGCTGAAACTGTAGGCTTTTAGTTTGATAACAATGTTGGGAACATAGCAAAACACTCTTTCAAGTCTTCCTAAGAGGAAGAATGAGAAAGAAGGAGAGGAAGAGGATATTGTCAGTTGTGAGAAGACATTTTAGGGGACACTTTAATAGAGACAACACTAATACATGATTCACCTAATCAACATGAAAGCAGGTAAAGTAGACATTTACCCCATTTTTTAAATGAAACTCTGAGAGATTAAGAAGTTTGCCCAAGGATACAAAGTAGTCAGGGTTAAAGGCAACTCCTGACTTTAAGAGACCCAGTTCTTCAAGACAATACAGTAGGTGCTGCCTGTAGACGTTCCTATCTAGATTAGATAGGAACTCATCATGTTTACACAAGCTCAGGACTAATGGTTTACCTGTGGTCCCGCAAAGACAATGCTGAGAATCCAGGCGAGGCTGATCATAGACTGTTCAAGCTTGCTGTGGCTTTGTACAGCGAGGGGCTGAGTGATGGCCAGGGAGCGGTCCAAACTAATCACCACCATCAGGAAAGCTGGGGCATACATCGAGAAGAGCTTCAGATAGCTGAGAACTTTGCAAAGGAACTCCCCAGCGTACCACTGAACAGTAATATTCCACATCCCATCCAGTGGCATGACAATCAGAGTCTCCAGCAGGTTGGCTAAGGTCAAATGCTTTAAAAGCACCTTCATCCTTGAGAGCTTTTTCCCTTTCTTCCTCTTCTGAGTCCACTTCTGCAGCTTCAACAGGAAGGAAGCATTGAAGGCAGTAGAGAGTAGGAAAAGGAAGAAAGTCACGGTCACTCGGATCTTTCCGGATACGGTTAGAGTCGGGAGCTTGCCCTGTATCAGGGGGATGCTGTTGTTGATGGCCGAGCAGTGACTTGGGTCCTGCTCAAGAGATGCATTGTTAGCCATATTTCTCCAAGGACAGGCTTCAAGAGTGGCGTCTCTGTTACCTCTGATGTTTTATCGTAACTGAACACGAAGCGCTGTTGATTTCTGCCTCCTTTAGTTGGAAACGTCACAGATTAGCCTTTATGCCTAATTTATTTTTCCCAAGATACTCTGGACTTAACGTGAAAGATCAAGGTAAACTTGTTTTTCGGTTTATAATCTAAAAGAGTGCTAACAGAGCATGCCAAGCACTCCCGAAGGCCAAGTGTAACTGTAGCCCCTCAGCAGATGGCCCGTCTTTCATGGCATTTTATCGCAGGCGAGGAAGGACACTTGGAGTTTAATTCTGATGTTGAAAGTGACTCAAAATATCATCCAATTAGGTTTAATGAATATGTTTTCTAAATACTGTTGTGACTAGACAGATATAAAATTAAATACAGAAAAGTAATTTAAAAAATCCTGATCCAATTAAAAATCTGTTGTTTGAAGACCAAACTTCTCAAAACAATTGCTTTTCAAATGTATATTGCTGAGTAGTCACACCATGGACTTATATGTTAACTTAAAGCTGTCTTAGACAATGCATAAAGCTAATATTTTAACTGTTTTAAGCAGCCTTTTCTAATACCAACTAATCTAGATTTAAGTTTATCAATCAGTTTTAATGATCAGACTATCCATGCTGAAATTATAGTAAAATTATTTTTGTTATTGCCATGATTTTATAATTGGGTAAATATTTTACTTGTTATTATTATACCAAATTGAAAGGAAAACTAGATACTGGAGCAAAACTACATACTTGAATAAATTCTGGAATTGAATTAATGATATAATATACTAATTTATATCCCTATTGTGTTATATAATCACCCCACATTGAAGCTACTTAGAATCCGTCTCTGTGTTATGTGATGATTGTATTTAGCCATACAAATATTGGTATGACTTCCATTGGAATTTAGTAGGTCACAGTTTGTTGTTATCAGATTACCAATTACTTTGCTTTCATCACACACACCCAAAGCAGGGATACTATTAGGATAAAGGCAGCCATTTTGGTTTGGATGGTGTATTTTTGTTGGTTTATTTTTTTTATACTGTATGCTATTAATTTATTTAGTAGTGAGTTACTGAGTCTCTACTACACAGACTCTCTTAGCCTTTGCTGGTAATAAAACAAATTTGTGAAATTTTATAGTTTTACTGTATGAGTAAATCAGGTAAGTTTAAAATACATTGTTGGGGGCAGCGGAAAGGCCATTACAGCAAGATGGGGGGGGGAAGCTTTTCAACAGGTCTAAGATGCTGCCTGATAACAGTCTTTGCCAGTTCATTAGTGGCAACTAGTTACCTACTAAGTGCTAAGTTATTAAACTTCAAAAGGTTTTATCTATTACTATAGTATGCTAGGTCTGGTATATCCAATTCTGGATTATAGTTCATTCCAAATATAGTCAAGTTGACAACCAGGGATATCCACTACCATCCACCCCTTTCTGGGACAACCCTGAAAGACACAGGTGAAGGGAAATCTTCACAGTGGGCAGAACTTCAGGCAGTACACAGTATTACAGTTTGTTTGTAAGAAGAAATGGCCAGATGTATGATTATTCACTGACTCATGGGCTGTAGCCAATGGATTGGCTGGATAGTCAGGGACTTGGAAAGATCACAATTGGAAAATTGGTGAGAAAGACATCTGGGGAAGAAGTATGTGGCCAGATCTCTCCAGATGGGCAAAGGATGTGAAGATATTTGTGTCTCATGTAAATGCTCACCAAAAGGTGACTTTAGCTAAGGAGGAGTTTAATAATCAAGTGGACAAGATAACCGATTCTGTGGACAGTCAGCCTCTTTCCCTAGCCATTCCTGTCATTGCTCAATGGGCACATGAACAAAGTGGCCATGGTGGTCGAGATGGAGGTTATGCTTGGGCTCAGAAACATGGACTTCCACTCACCAAGGCTGACCTGGCTATAGCTGCTGCTGAATGCCAGATCTGCCAACAGCAGAAACCAACACTGAGCCCCAGATATGGCACCTCGAGGTGACCAGCCAGCAACCTGGTGGCAGGTTGACTACATTGGACCACTTCCTCCATGGAAAGGACAGCGTTTTGTTCTTACTGGAGTAGATTCTTATTCTGGTTATGGATTTGCCTTTCCTCCACGTAACGCCTCTGCTAAAACCACCATCCATGGACTGACAGAATGCCTTATCTATCATCATGGTATTGCTTCTGACCAAGGGACTCATTTCACAGCCAGAGAAGTGTGATAGTGGGCCCATGATCATGGAATTCACTGGTCTTACCATGCTTCCAATCATCCTGAAGCAGCTAGTCTGATAGAAAGATGGAATGGCCTTTTGAAGATGCAGTTACAGCGCCAATTAGGTGGTAGCAGCATGGAAGGCTAGGGCAGAGTTCTTCAGAAGGCAGTATATGCTTTGAATCAGCGTTCGATATATGGTACAATTTCCCCCATAGCCAGGATTCATGGATCCAGGAATCAAGGGGTGGAAAAGGGAATAGTTCCACTCACTATCACTCCTAGTGACCTCTAGGAAAATTTTTGCTTCCTGTCCCCATAACTCTAGGTTCTGCTGGCCTAGAAGTTTTGGCTCCAGAGGGAGGAGTGCTCTTATCAGGAGCTACAACAAACGTTCCATTGAACTGGAAGTTCAGACTTCCCCCTGGTCATTTTGGGTTTCTAATGCCAGCTCATTAGTGGCAACTAATTACCTACTAAGAAAGGAATAACAGTGTTAGGAGGGGTGATAGATCCAGATTACCATGGAGAAATTGGTTTGCCTCTCCACAATAGAGGTAAGCAAGATTATGTCTGGAATGTAGGAGATCCCTTAGGGTGTCTCTTAGTACTACCATGTCCTGTGATTAAAGTCAATGAGAAACTACAACAGCCTAATCCAAGCAGGATGACAAAGGACCACCAGAAGCAATTTGCTTTCAGTTGGCAAGGCCAGCAGTATACCTTCACAGTTTTGCCTCAAGGATATATTAACTCTCCTGCCCTGTGTCATAATTTAGTTAGAAGGGATCTTGATCGTTTGGCACTTCCACAAAATATCACATTGGTACACTATATTGATGACATTATGCTGATGGGACCAAGTGATCAGGAAGTAGCAACCACTTTGGACTCATTGGTAGCACATATGCGTATCTGAAGATGGGAAATAAATTCAACCAAAATTCAAGGACCATCTACCTCAGTAAAATTCTTAGGAGTCCAGTGGTACGGGGAATGTAGAGATATTCCTTCTAAGGTGAAAGTTAAGTTATTGCACCTGGCCCGTCCTACAACCAAGAAAGAAACACAACATTTAGTGGGTCTATTTGGATTCTGGAAACAGAACATCCCTCACTTGGGTGTGTTACTTAGGCCTATTTACCAAGTGACTTGGAAAGCTGCTAGCTTTGTGTGGGGCCTGGAACAGGAGAAGGCCCTTCAACAGGTTTAGGCTGCTGTGCAGGCTGCTCTACTACTTGAGGTGTCTGTGGCTGATAGAAATACTGTTTGGAGCCTCTGGCAGGCCCCTGTAGGTGAATCACAGAAGAGACCTTTGGGATTTTGGAGCAAAGCTCTACCATCATCTGCAGAAAACTATTCTCCCTTTGAAAAACAGCTCTTGGCCTGCTATTGGGCCTTAGTGGAAACTGAACGTTTGACAATAGGACACCAAGTTACTATGTGACCTGAACTACCCATCATGAGCTGGGTACTATCAGACCCTGCAAGTCATAAAGTAGGACGTGCACAGCAGCAATCTATTATCAAATGGAAGTGGTATATACGTGATCAGGCCAGAGCAGGTCCTGAAGGCACAAGCAAGTTACATGAAGAAGTTGCTCAAATGCCTATGGTCTCTACTCCTGTTATAATGCCATCTGCTGCCAAGCATGCACCTATAGCCTCATGGGGTGTTCCCTATGATTGGCTGACAGAAGAGGAGAATACTAGGGCCTGGTTTACTGATGACTCTGCACGTTATGCAAACACCACCCAGAAGTGGACAGCTGCAGCATTACAACCCCACTCCTGGTACCAACTTCTGTATTAGTCAGGGTTCTCTAGAGTCACAGAACTTATGGATAGTCTCTATATAGTAAAGGAATTTATTGATGACTTACAGTCTGCAGTCCAATTCCCAACAATGGTTCAGTAGTAGTTGTGAATGGAAGTCCAAGCATCTAGTAGTTACTCAGTCCCACACAGCAAGCAGGCAAAGGAGTGAGAACTAGTCTCCCTTCTTCCAGTGTCCTTATATGATCTCCAGCAGAAGGTGTAGCCCAGATTAAAGGTGTGTGCCATCACACCTTTAATCCCAGATGACCTTGAACTCGGAGATCTCACTGTCTTAATCTTCTGGAATCCATAGCCACTATGCTTCAAGATCTCCATACCAAGATCCAGATCAGAAACTTCTATCTCCCAGCCTCCAGGTTAGGGTTACTGGTGAGCCTTCCAATTCTGGATTATAGTTCATTACAAATATAGTCAAGTTGACAACCAGGAATATCCACTACAATATGTATACACACACACACACACACACACACACACACACACACACACACACACACGTACATACGTACGTACGTACGTACGAACGAATGTATCATGAAGAAGGAATGGATTCTCTGGGGCTAAGGCTTTAGCTCAATATAAAGTAATTAACATTTGGATTTGCAACATTTCCATTTCATGGTCACTGAAGTGTAAGTCAGTCAATCAGGCTTTGTAGACACAGCATCTTTCCAGGTATTGTTCATGTGAGAAATATGATTTTTTAGAAAACTGCAGCTCATCTATTTTACCTGTAAAGCACAGATGCAGTAGAAACATGCAGTTGTCTCTCGTTGGTTGTCACAGTTATGTCCTATAAACTTTAGGTAACAGTGAATTATTGAACATCAGCTATTATTCCTAGCAAAACAAAGAATAAGGTCCGGTGGGCCGAAACAGCCTTTGCCATTAAACAAGGCCACTTGTCAAAGCCCCATAAAAGGAGCCTGCTCTTCTTCACAAAGCTTTCCATGACTAACAATTAACAGGCATTTAAAAAAAAATCCTTTTGCAGCTGCAGGACTCACCTCCCATGTCACTTTAGCACTTTCCACACTTACTTTAGGAAATAAGCAACCATGAATTTCTTGCTCTTTCAACTTCGTGTGAATGTTCCTCACTATATTAAACAACAAAATAACAGAACAAAACAGCAAACAGCTCTTAGACAATAAATTCAGAATTTAAACAATTTTCCATAGCCTCACCACATAGACTAAGTCTCACTTTCACACTTTCTGGAGCAATCTGCCATGCACAGACTGATGAATTTTTGTGAATGAGAATTCCTGGTGAAAGCGTTGAGTCTGCCCTGACTAATAGATTAAAAATGAAATTTTATGGAGAAGTTGGAATGTTGCAAGTCAAGAGGTTATCTTGGGCTAACCTTAGCACTTCCCAACCCTCTGAACAGCCAGTTATTCCTTACTTACCTCTCCATTAAAACCAATATATGATGACTAGACTTTTAAAATATATTTGACTTTTTTCCCCCCTTTTTTCGAGAAAGTGTTTCTCTGTGTAGCATATTCTCTATTCTAAAGTTTCCAGCCCAGTGGCTGGGCTTCCCCTGCCCCAGAAGCCCTCTTTCCTTTATAATCCAGACATTTGGCATCTCTCTCTCTCTTTCCCTCTCCCTCCCTCTGTCTCTTTCTCTCTCTCTGTCTCTTTCTGTTCTCTTTTTCTCTCTCTCTGCATTTTCTCTCCCCCTCCCTTCTGTCTTCCTCCCTGTGGTGTCTTCCCTGGCTTTATTCCCTGGGACAAGTGAACCCACCCTGGAGTGGCTTCCCAATAAACCTACCTTTATATACTTTAGTTTGGCTGGTATTGACTCATTTCACTGTTGGAGAATAACTTATCAATATTAATTAGTAACTTCCACCAACTAAAACCACTAAGAATTCCACCAGAGGCTATAGAAGATCTTCCCTATCTCACTGTTGCCATCTCTATGATGTACCCATTGATGTATCTAAAAACCTGCCTTGGTTTATGAATTACTTTGTTCTATAACACTATAAAACTTCATGAAATTGCTTACCTGTTGGAACATGGAATTCTGTGTTCCTGGGCCATTCAAATTGGCTCTGGAATAAACCCTCTCATTTTCCTATGGCCTTTTTCCTTTGCCTTCCCTTCCTTTTCTTTTTAATTTTGAAAGGACAATTTTCTTCTTTATCCCTGGAATGGTCTCCAATATGTCCTTCCCAATGTATCATACCCCCAGGTAGCACAGAAAAAGTGGTTACTCGCTCCCCCACTTATGGGTCTGCTGCTGGTTTCTCCCATCTTGGGGCACACATATATGGGTGTTTTTTGCAGGACACTCCTCAGCTTTGGGTGTCCAAATCCTAAACCCCAAACCCCAAACACCACCCTCTAATGCAGCTTCTGGGACATGGTTTAGATTCACAAGTCCCACGAATATCCCTTGCCCTATGTCTCTAGGGTGGGGCTATCATAGGTGTCAAAGCCCGCTGCTAACTTACAGAGATCAAAGACAAGTTCTGGACACCAGGTATAAGGCAGATGCTCCTCTGTAGTGGACCAAGCTACATCCCCAGTGACTGAGAGCACTTGCCAAGTCACTTTGGTAGGGTTGTGGGGGGGGTGCTAAGTCTCAGTGCTGGAAGGAGGATATAGCATAGTCATCTCCTGGTTTCTCTGGCCTTGCAGAAGGGCAGGTGATCTTGAGCTTGAGGAGGTTGTTGGGTGTCTGGCTGTGATCCAGTTGTCATTAGGAGCAGGTGCTGGTCTGATGTGAGTTATGTGAACCCAGGCAGTTACTCCATCCACTTTAATGGAGGTTAGGGTGGTCGACAACACCAGGTATGGCCTTTCCCACTTGGCTTCCAAGTTTTCAGCACGATGCCTCTTAACACATACCCAATCTCCAACTTGGTACTTGTGTGGGACCTCTGGGATACCTGCATTATGCAGGGCACTAAGTGTAGGCCACAATTCCTGGTGACTGACTCAGAAAGCTTGCAATTGAGCCATAAGATCCTTGTCAGCCTGAAAGTTACTCTGGCGGGGAGGGGGGGAGTGGGGGGGTCAAGAGCCAGGGTCAAGGGAGTGGGTGCTCCCATATGGGATCTCAAAAGGGGTCAGGTTAAAATGGCAGGGAGTGTTCCAGGCTGGGAGCAGAGCCAGGGGAAGGAGCACTACCCAGTCAGTGCCAGTCTCCAAGGACAATTTAGTTAAGGTCTCCTTTAGGGTTCTATTCATTCTCTCTACCTGCCCTGATATCTGGGGATGGCATGCACAATGTAGCTTCCAATTAGTCCCCAATATCTCTGCCAATCCCTGACCTACCTTAGAGACAAAAGCAGGACCGTTGTCCTATCCAATTACCTTGGATACTCCGAACCCTGGGAAAATTTCCTGTAATATCATCTTAACTACCACAGTAGCTGCTTCCTGCTTGGTGGAAAAAGCCTCAACCCATCCAGAGAAAGTATCCACGAAAACACTAAAAGGTATTTGTAACTATAGTTTCCTGGCTTAACTTCTTTAAAATTGACCTCCCAGTATACTTCAGGCCATTCTCCCCTTGGTCTTTTGCCCTGTTTACTCTTGACCGCACAAGCATTCACTTGATGGCATAATTTACACTGTTCTACTATCTCTCTGGCCCAAAACCTGAGGTCCCTTGTATATGCTTTGATCCCTTAACTGCTTGGACAAGCTTTTTATCCCCTAAATGAGTCCATCTGTGCATTTGGCCTAGTAAGTCGTTTGCTTACTTTCTGGGGAGTATAGTTTTTCCTTCTTGTGTGCCATTGCCCTTCCTTCTCTAGGTAATAGTTGGTAGGGTGGCTGCAGTCTAAGTCCTTTCTTCTTTCATTCATTCATATATATATATATATATATATATATATATATATATATATATATATATATATATATATGCCCTGGCTATCCTGGAACTCATTTTGAGGCTATCCCTTAGTCCAGTTTCATTCCCTAGCGGGTATCTCTTGCAGGTCCATAACTCAGATACCTGCATAACCACTTCTCAGATCACTTGATCTCTCTGGTTATTGATCAGGCCACTGAGTCTCTTCCCCTTTAATGTCCTGGGCAATGAGTAATACTCAGTTGCCAACTTCATCAGGGCATCCAAAATTCCAAGATTTTCTTTTTGTTTTTTATTACTTTTCACTCTGATGTGAACAGTCTTCTCTCTTGGTATATAGCCCTGAGGATATAGGCTGTGGCAAAGGCACACCTGCTATCTGTGTAAATGTTAATTTTCTTGCCAGTCCCAAGTTCTAAGGTTTTGGTGAGAGCAATTAGCTCTGCTTTCTGTGCTGATATGCTGGGGTAGGGGGATAGAGATCCAGCCCAGATGACATTTATGCTGTCCACTATGGCGGCACCCACTTGTCTCTGACCTTCATGGAGAAAATTGCTCCCATCTGTAAACCAGGTAGTCTTGGCTCTCGGCAGTGTCAGTTGGAGAGATCTTTCCTCCACCCATGGGCTCTCCTTTCCAGCCAGTTAGTTGTGGCCCATCGAGCAGGAAGTGTATCTGGGTCCCCATCTTGGAGAGTAAATGTCGCCTCAACAGAGGGTAGGGACAGTCTGGGATGACCATACATGAATGGGATACCCGTCCCATCCTTAGGCCCACTGTTCTTCAGGTTGTCCATGAATACAAGTGGCTCATTGGACCTAAGCTTTTTTCTTGGAAATGGAGCCATAAGCTCGGAGGAGGACCAGGTGTTGAGCCCCTGCGTCCACCAAGAATTGAGTGGGTTTGCCCTCCACTCTCAGAGTTACCCTGGGTTTGGGGAGGGGTTCTGAACCCTGTCTCTCCTAATTACTGTCTTCACCCAGGGCTAACACCTTTGATATTTTGGGGGTGTTTTTCCCAAGTCCTGGGATTTCCTCACAGTGGTCCCTCTCCTTGCAATGGTCCTTCTCAAGGGGTTTTCTGTCTCTCTTTGGTTGGAGTCTCTCTTCTCTACTTCCCATAACTACTGTAGCCAAGGTTCTCTGTAAATTCCTTTCCTGTCACTTGTCTTTTTTTCAGCTCCCTTTCATCCTCTTCCTTTCTCTTTCTTTGCCCCTTTTCCTCTGTCTCCCTGTTATGGTAGACTTTCTCAGCAATCTACACTAAATACCTCCACAACTTATCCTGTAGTTCTCCTAGCCTCTGAAGCTTTTTCCTGATATCTCTACTAGCCTGGTTTATAAAAGCCGTAGTCACAATAGCTTTGTGCTCCTTGCTGCTGGGGTTATAGAGTATATATGTACAGAATGCCTCCAGGAGTCTTCTGAAAAGGCTGTGGGTGGCTCCTCTGTTCCCTGCTTAACATCACGTACCTTGGTCAAGTTGGTGGGCCGTCGTGCTGAGACCTGCCCACGGAGCCTGGCAGTAGACCTTCAGGCATTCCTTACCTTATCCCTTATTAAAGACCCAGTCATGCTGTCATTGACAGCAGGTTTCCCCTGACAATTTCCTTCTTTTCCTGGGTTGATTTTCTCCATAAAGTGTCTCAGGACTCTTTTTGACGTAGGTACACTAAGTAGCAGGCACAGCAGCACCATTCGTGGGAATTATTTTAAGTAGAGAAACCAGCAACAAAAATTTCAAAACTGTGAAAAGCTTGACACAAAACACATCCCCAAAGTGCTCCTTATCTACAGTGTGAGAACTGACAGGCAAAATGGATGCTGATCTCTGTGCACTGTTCATTTTCAGCTTGGAAACTGTATCAGGAACTATAGTCTTTAGTCATCCCGTGTGTTTACATGTAATGATACTGGAAGAAAGTTCCACTAAATCCCTCAAGGTTAATTACATTGCAAAGTACTCATAACATTTAAAAAAAGGAAATTTGCTCTGCATTTCATAATAGTTTAAAAGAACCCCCAGACATTGAGATTTTAACAGAGAAAGTGAAATCACGTGTACTTAGAATATAAATAAACACAAATGTAAGAAGACAGTCTTAATTGTGATAATTTATTTTTCCTTAGAGCTTAAAATACATTAGGTCAGTTCGTCTGATGTGACCATGTACATGAAGCAAGCAAGCAAGAAAGCAAACAAACAGAAATGAAAAGAATAGCAAGATAATCACTGGGTTAAAGCAAGGACATGTAGGTCAGCAACCAAAACCACACCAAAATCAAACCAAAACAATACAGTCAAAGGAAAAGTGTCCATATTAAAATAGATCTCTATACACAGAAGTACATTTTGCTTTTTTGTTTTTTTGTATTTTTCAGCACAGGCAATTGAATGGGGGGTGGGGGCGGGGTGCACATTCGTCAAGTATCACACCACCAAGCTACTAGGTTAGTTTTTTTCTTCCCTCTCTTCCTCTTCATTTGCTTCTCCTCTCTTCCATTGCTACCCCTCCTCTTAGCTCCCACTTCGCTGTCTCCTTCGCTCTCCTGCCTTCCTTTCTGCCTGTATTCTTTTCTGTATTGTGGAAGAAGTTGCTGGCTAAATTTGTTAATAAAAATAACACATTTTAAAGGGAATACTTAATGTCTATTGAGTACTTATTACATATCAGGCACCTTTCTAAACATGTTGTTTGTGATAATACACTTAATCATTATAATAACCCTAGAGGATATTTTATTTTATGATCAGAAAAGAGAATACAGAGAACAGGTTGCATACCTAATCCATATTATCATTACAATTACATCCCAAACAGTTTGAATCTGGTGCTATCTTTAACTGTTTTGCAATACTATTTTCTGAGTAGCAGTTGAGGGTTGAAGGGAAAACTATGAGATGTAAGTTGTTGCTGGATGAAGAGCAATATGTTAGGTTGGCCATGTGATTTCAGGAAAGAGAGACTCTTTTTCTTCCACATATATTATTTATTCAATATATTGAGTATATATGTTATTTATTCTTCTCTAATACAATACATTCCAACCACAGCCACTCCTCCCTCCACTTCTCCAAGTTTCTCCACCAGATCCTCTGCCCCTCCGTTCAGAAAAGAACAGGCCTTCCAGAGATATCAACTGAACATGGCATATTAAGATGCAATAAGGCTAGGCACATACCCTCATATCAAGGCTGGAAAAGGCAACCCAATAGGAGGAAAGGGGTCCTGAGAGCAGACAAAAGACACCCTTATTCTCATTGTTAGGACACACACACACACACACACACACACACACACACACACGCTAAACAACCATAATATGTAGAGAACCTAGTGCAGACCCACTCAGGCTCTGTGATTGTGATTGAGCCTTCAGTCTCTGTGAGCCCCTCTGAGCCCTGCTTAGTTGACTCTGTGGGCCATATTGTCCTGGCGACCTTGACCCCAGTGGTTCCTACAATCCTTTCTCCCTCTCTTCCTCTGAGTTTCCCCAAGTTATGTCTAATGTTTGGCTGTGGGTCTTAGTAATCAGTTCTCTTTCTCTCTCTCTCTCTCTCTCTCTCTCTCTCTCTCTCTCTCTCTCTCTCTCTTTCTTTCTTTCTTTCCTTCTTTCTTCTCCTCCACCTTCTCACCCCTTCTCTTTTTGTTTGTTATGTTTGGATCTTCCTAGGTCTCTGGACCATCCAGCTTCTGGATTCCAGCCATGCAGATAGTGTTGGGGACAGGCTTTCTCTTGTAGTATGGACCTCAACTTAGAGAAGGCATTGGTTGACCACTCGCAGAAGCTCTGAGCCACCATTGCCCAAGCTTATCTTGCAGGCAGGACAGTTTGTGGGTTGAAGGTTTAAGGTTTTGTGGCTGGATTGGTGTCCCAGTCCCACCACTGGAAGCTTTGTCTGGTTATAGAAGATGGCCAGTTCAGGCTTTGTATTCTTTATTACTAGAAGTCCTTGCTAGGGTCAC
>LR751141.1:0-42958 GCA_902729485.2 Mus minutoides
GGCTGGGTCAGGCCCAGCCTCCGGTGGGGCGGAATTCTCAGATCCTGCCCCTGCAGGCAACTGCTGGCCCACTGCTCCCCAAACCTCCACTGAAGTCCACTCACGCGTAACCCCGATGAGATCTTAAAGTCCTGGGGTATGCGAAGCACAGGGCAGGCCCTAGGTGCGACCGCTGGGTTCAGAGGAGAGATGGCGGGCAAGGTTGAATATTTCTAGAGGGCAGATAGGAGATAAGGATAGGATTGAACTCATACCAGCTAAAGGTCAAACCAGGGAGTGTTTCCAACTGATGTGGATAAACAAAGAGAGTCGTAAGTCCTATCCTCAGGCTTTCTACATCTTCCAGCCAGGAATCCCATCATAACTCAGTGTTGTGGCATATACATGATTTGTTCTCCAAAGCCTCCACAAAGTATTGCCAGCTGTGAAGCTGGTCCTTAAAAGTATAAGTGAGGGTACACTGAGAACACTGAATAGCTCCAGTGAAAAGGAATTGTATTCAAACTGCCAAGGCTATCTAGAGTAGATGGGGTTGGGATAGCAGAGAGAATCAGGTGTAGGGGGGAAACCCTCATTGGTTCTAAAGAGAAACAAGTTGGGATTGGGAGTTTGGGGAGAGCCTTGAACTGGAACAACCAGGAAATTTAGATGGCTGGGGAAAGGCTAGAAGAGCCCTGTGGTTTTGGTGTCCACCATAGGTATGTCAATAGGAACCTGATGCTTTATTAGCCAGAAGTAAGGGATGATAGGGAAGTGGATCTGTCTGGCTGAAAGAACACTCCCCACAGCTCAATCTGAGTAATGTCTAATCTATCCACCAGCAATCCTTCTGTCTCTCTGTCTACCTGTCTAGTCCCAGCTGAGCCCAGGATGTCATCATAGATATAGTCAGGTGGGCTTGCCCTTTTGGCATGCTTGGGAATTTTCTTGAAACCTAACAAAAAGGTCATTGGAACATGAAAGCTCTGACCTATGTAATATATTAATTGATTGATAGACTCATAACTCTCATAACTCGATAGAGTTTCTGCAAATTGGTGGAAACTAGAACCATTGTTAAAGTAAATGGACCAGTGGAGATGGATTGTTGTTCTCAGACCCTTCTCTTCCTTTTCCTTACTTTCTGGCAGCCACAGGTGAGCAGTTTCCCCCTGTCACACCCTTCCACTGGAATATTCCTGCCTTGCCACAAGTTTAAATGCAGTGGTACCAGGCAACAGTGGATTGGAGTCTGTGCAAACATAAGCCGAAATAAATCCTTTCACCATTCACTACTCATCACCCTTTATTGGGGGGAGAGAACACTAACCAGTGAGAATAAGTTAGGGGAATTCCAGACAATAGATTATCCTCAAAACAAATCCCCATTAACAGACAAACACAAAGCCTTCCCTGTATTTGCTGTGAGCAATAATATCCAGGATTATCTGACTCAATGTCCCTGAGTTGCAGCTCACTTACCTCTTTTGAACTCCTTGCAACCTTTTAAAAGTTACTCCCTAACTATGAGCCAAGAACTATCTCATCTCTTACATCTACTATGTTTATTCTCTGATGTATGTGGTGGATGCCCAACAAGAGTATCCAACTTTCTTTAGATGCCCAACAAGAGTATCCAACGGGATAGAGTGCTTGCTCGCATAAGATGGTTACATTTGCTTCATCCATGGCTCTAGAATTAGCATTAAGTGAGCTGAACAATGGTCTACAGGTCTGCTCAACCTTTGACCTGACCTCGTCGTCTATAAAGCTCATGCTCCAGAACTACAAACTACAACCAAAGAAGCCAAAAAAAAAGAAAGAACAAAAAGAAAAGGAAAGAAAGAAAGAAAGAAAGAAAGAAAGAAAGAAAGAAAGAAAATGAAAGAAAAAAACCACCAATTAACAATGTACTGTTGCAGAGTGGCACAAACACTGACCGAACTTACTCAATTCCAACAAAAACTATCTTCTGAATGTACACAAAGGGCCTGGAGCAATGGCTTCACAATGAGGACCACTGGCTGCTCTTCCAGAGGATCTAGGTTCAATTCCTACTGCCCTCATGGCAGCTCACAATTGTCTATGGCCTCAGTCCCACGGGAACTGGCACCCTTTTCTGGCCCCTGAGGGCATTAGGTGTGCAGAAATGCATAGACACACATTAAGATAAAGAACTCATACACAGAAAATAATAATTAAATAAAAAAAAGATGTACCAGAAGTACCTTTTCTACCTTACAAGTATGGGGTAATTTCAACCTGCCCAAGACCTACATGTTTATAAAATTCTTAATAGCCAAATCCACCTCAGCTCAACATTCTGTACAAATGAACAGGATGGAGTCAAAGTCTCCTACTCTGATCTGTAGTGCTATCACAGTTTCTGTAGTCACAATGAGANAAAAAAAAGATGTACCAGAAGTACCTTTTCTACCTTACAAGTATGGGGTAATTTCAACCTGCCCAAGACCTACATGTTTATAAAATTCTTAATAGCCAAATCCACCTCAGCTCAACATTCTGTACAAATGAACAGGATGGAGTCAAAGTCTCCTACTCTGATCTGTAGTGCTATCACAGTTTCTGTAGTCACAATGAGATCTCTGCACATTGCAGACAGCCTATATTTGAAGCATCTGGCACGCCTAGGCATAAAATCAAGTCAACTGGTAGCCCTGGAGCTGAGAGAGCAAGTAAGATGAACATTTGGGAAAACTCCTGTACTTTAAAGGACTCTAGCATTACAGGAATAACTCCCACAATGTGACAGCCAGGTCAGCAGAAATGAAAGCAAACTGCTTTCTAATTCCCAGCCTTCTTTATTACTGCTATGTGATAGTGTGGGAAGAGAAACAGAAACTTAACGGAATTTTATCTCATGTTCTTGTAGGAGCTGCCTAAGCACTTTCTGCAAGGCTCTTGTTTAATTCCTTAGGTTATCAGACGTTTAAAGTCCACAGGGTAGGCAGTAAGGCTGACAAAATGGGGAGAGTAAGGACAGCCTGGTATGTCTCTAGACCAAAATCTAGGGCAGCTCCTACAGCCTCCAACATCTCCTGCAAAGCTGAACCTCCATAATGGAGCTAAGCACATACCTGGACCAGAGTGTGGAGAAGTTAAAGGACCCAGAGGAATGAGAGGCAGTCACAGGTCCGCTGCGTCAGGGAGGGGAGCACAGTGTGTTAGAAACTATGAAAATGCTTGCTCCCTGCTTCCAAGCATAAAGGTAAAAATGGCCACTTCTTTTTCACTCTGTAAATCGAGGGACATTCTGGGGGACCACTGAGACTATCCAGATTGATACATGTGCCCCAGTTGTGCTTCTGTCCTAACCCAGGCCCTGCCCTGTGAGCCTTGCAAGTGCCTCCCAACACAGAATGACTTCCCAATGTGAATCAGATGTTGAGGAATACAATACATTCTTTATTTCTGGAAGGATGGCCAAAGAAATCATGCCAACCTTGTCCTCTAATAATAGCAGCATCTGTCAACAAATCAAATCCTTCTGCATCTATGAGTCATCTCAGGGAGAAAACGCCATGAAACTGCACCGTAACCTTGCCCCCCCTCTTTCTCTCATCTGCGGCTACTGCTCATCTTTCTGTTCCTTTTCAAGGCTCAAAAATCTCTTTACTATATCAGATTGCAGTATCAGTATACAGGATTATCTGTTAAATCCATGGGTCAAGATTGAAATTCCTAAGGGTCAGAC
The DNA here is from genome assembly GCA_902729485.2 of Mus minutoides. Taxonomy (NCBI): domain Eukaryota; kingdom Metazoa; phylum Chordata; class Mammalia; order Rodentia; family Muridae; genus Mus; species Mus minutoides. Next base: position 3,695 of record LR751141.1, read on the forward strand.
ATCAGTCAAAAGCATTTTTCTTAACAAATAAATAAATACCCTTTATATCAGAATCAAGATACTATAAAAATGCATCTTGGACTTTCCAGACATCCAGTACAGAAGCTCTCTTTGATTGGTGTGTTCCTTTTTCAGTATTGAGCAGGGCAAAGATGTGAACAGCTCCCTTCATAGAAGTACTCAAAATTTCCTTGGGGGCCATAGACAAAGTCTGTCCTTGTACCTCGCCATCAAGGTCATTCATCTCCTCTACCTATCCCCAGATGATTGACAGTGGAATTATTCCTACAAGAACATATCCTCATATCTGTATCATTTTCTTCTAAGCATTAAAAGTTTACTAAGTTTACTATGTAAACTAGCACAAGCAACGGAAGGCAACAAGCATGCAGATATTCTTATAGAGGAATGCAAGACCAGAGACAGTCCTTTATTCTAGAACCCTTTCCATTGTTAAATTAAAGTACATCTCAAAGGAAAAATACTGAACTCTTTTAAACAATGGCAAAGCAAACAAACAAAACCAACCCCCATGTGTGTCTGTGCTTTGCCTAATGCTCCTTAGCACACAGTCATGAGTAGTTACTAGTCCTCATGTTCCAAGCATCCCAGGAATTTGAACCATGGCCATCATGATGTTCTGGACCCTGTTGAGGGCCAAATAATAAATATTTTCTCTGGCTTTGTGAGCAACTAGTCCAGTCTGCTGTTGCAGCATAAGAGAGCACCTGATCCAATAAAACTTCATTTCTAGAAGCAGATAGCAAGCTGGCCTCCAAGGGTGTGGGGGGCAGTTTGTTAACCCTTATTCTATGACCCTGTGTATTTTTCATGCTCAGAGTATTGAAGGTCCTATCTGCTCCTGTGCAATCTTTCAGCCATGGCCTTACTCTTTTGAATAGCACATTTTTCAGGGTGCCAAAGTGTTCTAATTTTTCCTTTTGTTGTCTCAGAGTCTTTGTTAACCTTTTACTGAAGTATAAGTGTGAGTCAGGCGCATGGCCTCCTGAACTGTTGCTGTACTGATGCTAGTTACACTGCTTGCTTTTAGCACTCCCAAATACTCTCCCCTGGAGGACACAAACACCTCATGGTGCCTTCTCTGAATGGCACTCTAATTTGAGAATCCCAGCCCCTACTTCTAACCTTTACCTCTCTTCTTCCTTTACCAACGTTTTGAATCCAGAAAATATCTTAGAAAGAAAGAAAGAAAGAAAGAAAGAAAGAAAGAAAGAAAGAAAGAAAGAAAGAAAGAGAGAGAGAGAAAGAGAGAGAGAGAAAGAGAGAGAGAGGAAGAAGGAGGATGAGGGAGAGAAAGAGAGAGAGAGAGAGAGAGAGAGAGAGAGAGAGAGAGAGGGATTGGAGGGGAGGGGAGAAGAAAGAAATTCACTGTGTCCACTCAACCTCCACTGAGAGGAATTCCTACTTCTGTCATTTTAAAACAGGAAACTTGCTGAACACACAGGGAGGTTGGGGAGGGGGAGAGACCATCACATCAACATGTTAATAGACTTACTGAGTTGAGAGATTGTGGGCCCTTAAAAAGTTTCTGTAATTTCGGGTGCATTCCTTCTTAAATAAACAACTGAGAACGGAAGGGAAAACAGTTGTTTTTGAAAGCCTTTGAGTGAGCTGAGGGTGGGTTCTGGATTAAAGGGTGGATAGATACATAGCTTAGGACCCAGAGTCCACCCTGTGCCCCTAGTGAACAGTTGAGGGAAACAAAAGTTGCATCCACTCACATTAAAGAGTGACAACCACCTCTAAGTCTCATCTTGGTGCATCTTGCTGTTGGTTAAAAAAGCTTTAACCTCAGAAGGCTGGACTTGCCTTTCTGCCTAATGGAGGCTGGTGAAGGGTGTGTAGCCAGTGACTACTGCACCAGACCACCTGCTGCTGCTTCCTGCAGCCAGTTGTACCCTGTACCCACTCTTGGTGCTTTGTGTGATCAACTAGTAGACACTTAGAGCTACTCATTAAAAATATCTTGCTTCACTGTCTTTCCTACATATTTGCAGCATGAGTCAGGTGTGGCTGGAATACCTTATTCCTTTAGAGAACTCCCCACTGTTTCCTCAAGTGAGCTCTACCTCTCTAGGTTCAATATCACTAAGGGTGAGAGCCTGCAGTCACCCAGGCAGCCTGGCTGCTCCCAGGGAGCTTTGATTTGGGATGGCACTCCATCTTAGAGCTGCTTCCCTCCCACTGGGTCCTGCTACTGTCACCAGAGGGTGCCCTTCTTCTCTGCTTTTAGCTTTATTATCCTTTGATGCTAAATTTGAGAGTTTGCAGCAGAAATACTTCCTGGAGAGAGACAATTTTATCCATTCTTCCAGGAAGCTCCCATGAATTTTCCAGCCTCTGAGTCTTGGGGCTCCAGCAGATTTCTAGCATAGAATTCTCCTTGCACAATACAAGGCCAGACAGGATCTTTTTCTTTCCTTTCCTATTTTTAGAGTTTACTGATGTTGCTACCTGAAGTGGATTAATTTGCAGACCATAACATTCTAGACAGCAGAGATAATACCTAGTTGATTCTTACAGGATGGTTCAGCCATTTCCAGTTTTCTAATAGTGCTAGCATCTTAGGGAGGAGCATGCTCCTGAATTTAATTCCTGGATTTACATTGAAATTGAGACTCAACTGGCTTAGGAGATGGCTCAGGGGCTTAAATCACTTGACTTTAAGCCCTAGGATCTGAGCTGGGATAGGAGTTCAGTCCCAGGGAAAGTAAAAATCAACTCCTGCAAGAGGTCCTCTCACCTCTGAGTGGCACCCTTGATAAATGGATGGATGGATGGATGGATGGATGGTAGATAGATAGATAGATAGATAGATAGATAGATAGATAGATCAATCCAGATAGAGAGATAGAATGAAAGATAAATGACATTCAAAGTCCTTTAAAAGACTTTGAGGTTCCAAGGCTAGAGCTCAGTGACAGAGCTCTTGCCCATGTCACTGGCTTCTGTCCCTAGGACTGAAATGAAATAGGGGATGGGGAAAGGGATGGAGAGTTTTAGCAGTTTTACCAATCCATCATATGGTTCCCTGTTGCCCAATGGCTAAACACTTTGGTCTTGACAGTTTAGTTTTTCTTCTAAATTGAGTCTCCTTGCTCTCCACCTCCTCCTTCTCCTCCTCTTCCTCCTCTTCCTCCTCTTCACGGGAGATCAGACATTTTAATCTAACAGTGGTACTTAACACTACACAGGGAGTCACAACTCCCAGAGGATCCTTCCAGGCCAAAAGAAGTTCCAGAAATATCTAGAGTTGCTGGTACTTTGCCTGTGGGAATAGGAGTCAGTACCTACCAAAACAGGGGCCTTCCTGTCACTCATAGATCCAATCCTGCGCATTCTTGTAGTCCACCAGCTCCTCCTGCTGAAACCACAGCTGATCTCCTTTTGTGGGCTCTCTATAGAACCATTCCTATCAACTTGAATGTAAAAGTCTCCTTGGATGGTCACAGAGTATGTGGGTTTGGTCTCTCTCAGCACCACCCAGACTGTCTTTACAACATTCAGTCCTGTCCAGACCATAACACCCATGACCAACGGTGAGTGTACCTTCATTACCACCAGTCCAGATGGGCTTCAGCAGGGGCTTGTGGGAGAGATCATCAAGTCTATTTGAACAGAAGGGATTCCGCCTTGTTGGTATGAAATTTGTGTGGGCTTCAGAGAATTTTCTCAAGAAGCTCTACGTTGACTCAAAGGTCTAGGACCGTCATTTCTTTGTAGGATATTTCTACAGGACCCCTTTCCTGGCAGGCAAACATGATGCTGCCCATGTTATAAGTACAGTCATGTTTATTGTCCCACCCCAACCTCTAAAACATCCTTGATGGTTTTAAGAGAGGAATGGAACCACCATACTGTGGGGGGAGATTCAGCTTCTTGTCAAGGGTTATTAAAAAGCGTTTTCCTGTGCTAGAATGTGTAACTCATAGGGAGATCCTTTAACGTGAGTGATCTAAGGAGACTCTCATTGAGTGAAGAGGGGCGGGAACTGGTAGGGATATAAGGCTAATGAAAGCAGAAGTAACAACATAAGAAGATAGGTCAAAGGAAAGGCGAAATGAAACTGAGGGCAGTGGAATATGGGCAGAATATGTTCAAAGTACAGTGATTCATTCATGAAAATCGCCTTACGTAGCCCTGTATAATCCTTTTTAATTAAAATAAATTTAGTCAGTACAGACTATATAGCAATATAAAGCAAGAAGAAAAAGATCTAAAGTCAAGAGAAAAATAAAAGCACAAGAGAGTGAGAATGATCAGCCTTGGAACAAGGTCTATCAGATGCATAACTAGAGGCCAAGAAGTAAAAGATAAGGCCAGGGTATGTAGCTTAGTGGTTAAGAGCCCTGGCTGCTCTTCCTGAAGATCTGCATCCAATTCTCAGTTCCCACAAGGTGGCTTCATTTCCAGGGACTCTGGCACCCTCTTCTGGCCTCTGTGGGCACAAAGCGCTCATATGACGCATAGACAGCATATTGGCAAAACTCATACAGGGAATAATAATTTAAAAGGAGAAATAACATAAGATTATATAATGAGTGACCCCCAAACTGCTAAAATATATTAAAATATCAGATTCAAGGAGATTCAAGCCATAACCAGGAGAAACTCAAAAATGTTTATTTACCAGGTTTATCATCAGGAAATAGTTCTTTCACCCTCCCCCACCCAAACACACCATTTAATCTGTCTTCACACCCCCCTCCCACTACTCCAGAGTTACTGTTCTTTAGAGCTAAGGTCTAGGGAGGCCCCTAACATTCATGAGTTGCAGCCAGGTCTGGTGTTCCTGTTTCCCACTTAGTGTATTGAGTACATTGTGGAGGTAAGAGAGGATGACTGAGAAGGAGCCAAGGGGAAATCAAGGTTTTTCTTTCTTTGTTTTTGTGGGGTTTTTTTCTTGCTCTGACAATCTGCTGCCTGTTTTGTTCACAAAGAACAGTTCCAGGAAGAAAAGAATGAGGGGTGTTATGAAACAATACAAAGCACTTACTGGCTATTCCCAACTGTACCTCAGCTATCAACAGTAACATATTAATGTGCCTTTCCTTGGCTCAATGACTGTGACTGTACTCCTCTATAGTTAGTGGCTTGGCAATTTTGTGTTGTTTCCTTCCTAAAAAGTAATTGTGAAATGAGATGAAATCCTAGACTCCAATTTATTAGGCTACCTGATGAAATATGAGCAAATAGTTTACAATTGCTTTAATGGAATTTACTGGAATGGTAATGGAAATGTGTTTAGTATTTGAAATTAAGATGCTGTATTTTTTAATTGGATTATTACAATGTTTCTTAAACAGTCCTCACCTGAGGAACTACTATTGAGTAGATCTCTGAATGAGGGTTGACTCTTTCATAAGCCCCAAAGATGTCAGTCTGCTAGTCTGTGGACCACACTGCCAAGACTTGTTTAACCCATGGCCCATGAGTGTGACTTATTTAAAACACAAGATGTGTGTGTGTGTGTGTGTGTGTGTGAGAGAGAGAGAGAAAGAGAGAGAGAGAGAGAGAGAGAGAGAGAGAGAAAGAGAGAGAGAGAGGCAGACAGAGACAGAAAGAGATGGCCAGAGAGAGACTTTGATTTTCATGACTTGATTATATGGTTTTTGAGTGATAATTTTGTGAATGATGTCATGTTTCAGTGTCAAACATTTGTGTTCCCCAGATAGACTCATGATATTAAAAGAATGGAGATATGATGGAGGTATGAAGAAAGAAACCCAGGCATACATGGAAAAATCTGGGATCCAAACAGGGAAAACGATTATTGAAATTCCATGTTCATCATAGGGATGGATGGGAGTGGTGTGTGAGCACATAAGGGTGTGTCTTAGGGGTGGGAGACCTCAGAGCATGCCAAAAGGAAATGGAGATGCAGTGAGAACAGCTTGACCACAGAGCCCAAGCCTATGTGGAGGTCAGTGGGGAAAGGATTTTCAGAGGTCACTGCGCACTTGACAAATAACTCAGTGCTAATGAAGTCTTTTGTAGCTGTCAGATGGTAGTATGATCTGAGTTTGATTTCAGAAAAGTTGGTAAAATGGTATGTATACTAAATGAGAGAGTTATTAATAATGCTTGCCCACAGAGACTTCAATAGCCGCAGACATAAAGGAAACAGTACAGAACAGAACAAACCAAAACAATACAAAACCAAACAAAACCCAAACAGAAATGTGAACTCCCATTCCTCTCACAATATTGTCTGATGTGTCTAGCTAGGTAAGCAGGAATTGGGTAAGAAAACTTCCGAATCGGGAAAGGCTTGGGGAGAGGGAAAGAAAACACCCAATGTATACCTGTTTCCCAGGGCTGCACGCCAGCCAACTTCAGTGTTCCTGAGATGGAGAATCAGAGAAACAGTACAAAGGTCATTGAGAGTGGAATAACCTGACAGATTATGAGATCAACCTATAGTTCTATTGGGGTGGGGTGGAGAGCTCTAAAACAGTGTAGCAGAGAAGAGGGATGGGTGTTTCCTGTGGATGCATCCCAACAAGTTCAGCCTGTTCAGTGTAAAGGAGCATTGGGTGCACAAGTTAGAACAAGGAAGAAACTAATAAGCCGGGAACTTGTTCTGTTGTGTGCTGTTGGGAATTCTGTAAGTTCTTGGAAAGACTGGACCTACTAAGTATGATCATGCAACTGACCTAGCAGCCTACAGTTGGGAGGAAGTGAGCTCATCTTTCACAGCCCCAGTGCTCATGGGACCCTGTGGAGAAGCTGAATCTGCTTCCTGGGGCCATAATCCTTTCATCTTTTTCCTTACAAAACTCTCAAGGATTTGGCCCAGTCTTTGCCCTCTCTCTGATTCCTCATCTATAACAAAATGTACACTACAGACAAAACAAAAAACAAAACACAAAAACAAAAGCAAAAATCAAAAAACAACCCCCCCCCAAAAAAAAACCAATAGGACACTTTTTCTTAGTGTCTTCTCTGGTTTTGTTTGCGTCTACCCCATGGATTGCTTTTCAGAACACCCACAGAAATTTGAATTATGGTGTTACTGAGGAAAGCATGCAGATTAAATGGAGAGTTAAGATTTAAGTGCAAGTTTGTTTAGTTATAAGATATCATATAAATGTATAAAAGAAAAAAAATTCCTCAATTACAATCTAGTAAGATAAAACAACACAGAGAGATATCTTAATAGGTGTCAGGGGCCATGTAGGAAAGGCTATGGCTACTAGGTGAATAGTAGGTGACTTCCTGGAGGTGGCCTTAGATGGGTGAGCTCTGAGAGGCAAAGTTCCAAGAGACAGATTGCTTCTTGCAGATGCTATGCCTTTCCTGATATGATATGTCATTATTACATAGCCAAAGCCTACCCTACTGAGCAAAATTCCTACAGATCAACATAAAGATGAACTTTCATGAATTAATACTGCTTAGATGAATTAAAGATTTTATAGATTTGATTTTAGGAAAAAAAATTAAGAGATGGTTTAGTTGTTTTGCTAGAAACATCTAATAAAGTTAGAATCCAAAATAGAATGTGCCCACTCCTCATAAATGGGAAGTAAAGGGTGCATAATAAGGAATACAATGAGCTTTCACAATTACACTAAAAGGAGAAATAATGGGACAAATTTGTCTTCAAGGGAAAGCATTCAGGTCCAAGGATGAAGCTATAGGTGTGTACTGTGATAATGCAAGGCCATGCGAAACTGTTGCTTTGAACTTATAATGAGCTTACAGAATGAAACACTGTTTTGAACTTAATATAAACATCCTTCTGGGACTCCCTTTTTGTGTAACATTCTATCTAGGTGGTAAGTTTCTAAGAAATTTTGTCTATAAAAAGGCCAGAGAAAAGAAATACACTATTGGCTTGGGGGGGGGGTGTGCTGTCCCATCCATCTATCCACCAAATGTATACATTATGTATATGTCTCTTTGTCTATGTGTAAGTATGAATGAGTACTTGCAGAGTAAATGAAACAGGTGGTCAGGCCTGGCCACAATGTATGTGTATATGAATGTATATGTGTCTGTGCACATTGTCTATGCAGATGAATTTTTTCTTTTCTTTTCTCTTCTCTCTGGTTCACAAATAGTTAAGAGCTCAAGAGCCTCTCACCAGCCAGGGGCTCCTGGGTGTCAGAGAAAGGAGCCCTAGCAATTAATCCTTTACTTAATCCTCCACTGCTAAATATCATGTGTTAATTCTCCAGATTTAGCACTTATTGAAGCACAAATAATAAGAGAGTTACAGAGTAAGAGACCAGTATATGTTTAAGCATAAAGAGTTAAGTCTTCAGAGCTTATTTAAGCACAGAACAATGAGTTAAGTTTTTAGCACAGAACAGTAAGAATTTGTAGGGAGCCATTCAACCACTCTTTAAAGACGGCATCGACCGATTCAGCTGTTCTGGCATAAACGACTCTTAAATTGGCATTAGGTAGTGTCTGTTGTTTGATCTTGAGCCCGAGAACACCTGGTGTAGTCACACGAGAATACCTGGTGTAGTCACGCGAGAGCCACGAGGCAGAGGCAGCTCGGTGATTGGCCAGGACAGGGTATAAATAGGCTGCTTGTGGTGGGGCCATTTGCCATTTGCCATCATGCTCTGCTAAGCTGTAAGTGCATTAAGTTCCTGAGTAAACTGTCCTGAGGAGAAATCTGATTGTCCCGTGTCTTATTCCTGCTGGACGGGGTAGGCGCGCGCAAGAATTAAGTCTTCAGCACTTATTTAAGCAGGGAACAATAAGAGAGAGTTAAGTCTCTGAGATTTAATAAAGCATAGAGATTTACAAAGTACAGAGAGATAAAGAGAAAAGAAGCCAGCGATTTTCAGCTCGAATAAGCAAGAGAGTGTTAAGTCTCCAGAAGCCATCAGCTTCCAGTTCCCAGTTCAGTTAGAGAGAGTTAAAATGCAGAAGAGCATCAGTCTTTTGGCCTTTGTCCAATGCTGTGGTCCACTTCAGCTCTGTTCCCTTAAGGCCAGGCAGGTTTCCAGTAAGTAGGTAAAGTGTTTGCTGTGCTGACTAGAGGACTGGAGTTTAGATCTCCAGTACTCAGGTAAAAGGCTGTACATGTGTCTGGAAGACAGGGGAGTGTTGGAGATAGTAGATCTCTGTAACACATTGGATAGTTTGCCTAGTCAATTCAGTGGGAGACTTGTCTCAAAAACTAAAGTGGAGAGAGACTGAGGAAGACACTTGGCACTGACTCCTGGCCTCTACCTCCAGACACATGACAGATATATCCACACAGACATACATGTGTGAATATGCATATCACATACACACACACACACACATACATACACACATAAACACATCTATGAATGAATGGATGGATGGGTGGATGAATGAATGAATGAATGAATGAATGAATGAATTATAAAGACAAACATTTCCACATCCATAAAGACTGAAGTTCCTGCAGGGGTTTTGAGAATGCCCAAAATGGCAGCCTAGCCACCTTCCTCCTCATTTTCTTGTGCCGCGCCTATCCCCGACCAGTGGGAAGAAAGACGCTCGCGCACAACCAGTTTCTTCCCGACAGCAATTTACTCCTGGATTAACTAATCGTGTACACTGGAGAACAGCAAAAGCCTTCTTCCTCTTCCCTCCAGGGGTGAGCCTTTTATGCCTAGGATGATGCGCTCAGTAAGTCACGTCACTCCTCTGCTGGCCATAGGCTCGAACTCAACAACTTCAAATCAGACAGTGGCAAGTCCTCCCATATCTCTGCCCAGTCAGGAGTTGTTGACCACTCTGACATTTCTGTCAGGCGCCATCTTTAGGGTGCAGTGTGGCTCTCCACATTTTCTACCACCTGTGCCTGTGATTTTGCAAACTGAGAGCAGCAGAAGGCTCTGCATCCTCTCCCCTGAACTGTGGACTGACTTCTTTGCTTTTAGACCTCATCAGTTTCCCTCTTCATTATGACAAAATGAATCACGGTCTGCTGACAGCTAAAATTTGAGAAAGAATGGGTAAATTGAAATGGAAACCACAGGAATAAACCCTGACTTATTACAAGGATAGACTGCCAAAACATACCAGGAAGTGATTTTCACAGGTTTGCTCAAGCCCATGCCTTTTAAAATGGCTTTACTGTGATATAAACCACATGCCCAAACCTCATCCTTTCTAGTGGGTTTTCATTTTCTAAGAAGCATGGTTTAATCATCCCATTATCTACTTAATTTAATTCAACACTATTCTCATCACTGTCCCAGCAAATCCATCCCATTAGTAGCCAATCTCCATTTTGTTCTTACCCTAGTCTCTGTAAGCAGTAATCTACCCTCTGTATCCATGGATCCACCTCTTCTGGACATTTCACAGAGATGAGTCAGGCAATATGTGGGCTTATCAAGGGTCATCTGGAGTGTAGCAGGTGTCAGTGCTTTATTCTTTTTACTGCCAATTATCTATTATGTGGATATATTGTATGTAATTTCCTGCTCATTAGATGATGGATATTTGAGTAGTTTCCAAGTGTGGCTAATTCATATAATGTTGTCATGAGTGTGCACAGACAGGTCTTGATGTGTGCAAACACTCTTCTCTCAAGTGTGTCCTTAGCAATAGGACTGCAGAGTTGCACACTGACTTCAACCATAGCCTTTAGAGGACATCCCAGGTTATTTTCATGCAGCATTTCTTTGTGTGTGTGTGTGTGTTACTCTTTTTTTTATTAGAGAATTTCTTCATTTACATTTCAAGTGTTATCCCAAAAGTCACCTATACCCTCCCCCTGCCCTGCTCCTCTACCCACCCACTCCCACTATTTGGCCCTGGCATTCCCCTGTACTGGGGCATATAAACTTTGCTAGACCAAGGGCCTTTCTTCCCGAATAATGGCCAACTAGGCCATCTTCTAATACATATGCAGCTAGAAGCATGAGCTCTGGGGGTTCTGATTAGTTCATATTGTTGTTCCATCTATAGAGTTGCAGACCCCTTCAGCTCTTGGGTACTCTCTCTAGCTCCTACATTGGGGACCCTGTGTTCTGCCCTGTAGATTGTTGTGAGCATCCACTTCTGTATTTGTCAGGGACTATCAAAGCCTCACAGGAGACAGCTATATCAGGGTCCTTTCAGCAATATCCTGCTGGTGTATGCAGTAATGTCTGCATTTGGTGGCTGATTATGTGATGGACCACCCGGGTGGGGCACTCTCTGGATGGTCCATCCTTTTATTTAGCTCCAAACTTTGTATCTGCACCTCCTTCCATGCATATTTTAATCCCTTTTATAGGGAGGAATGAAGTATCCATGCATTGGTCTTTCTTGATTTTATTGAGTTTTGGAAATTGTATCTTGGGCATTCTAGGTTTTGGGGCTAATATCCGCTTATCAGTGAGTGCATATTAAGTGACTTCTTTTGTGATTGGGTTCCCTCACTCAGGATGATATCCTCCAGATACATCCATTTATTCAAGAATTTCATAAATTCATTGTTTTTAATAGCTGAGTAGTACTCCATTGTGTAGATGCACCACATTTTCTGTATCCATTCCTCTGTTGAGGGACATCTGGGTTCTTTCCAGCTTCTGGCTATTATAAAAAAGGCTGCTATGAACATAGTGGAGCATGTGTCCTTGTTACCAGTTGGAATATCTTCTGGGTATATGCCCAGTAGAGGTATTGCTGGGTCTTCTGGTAGTACTATGTCCAGTTTTCTGAGAAACCGCCAGACTGATTTCCAGAGTGGTTGTACCAACTTGCAATCCCACCAGCAATGAAGGAGTATTCCTCTTTCTCTACATCCTCTCCAGCATCTGCTGTCACCTGAATTTTTGATCTTAGCCATTCTGACTGGTGTGAGGTGAAATTCGTGCAGCATTTCTTAAACTGGCATTATCTCATGGTAAAGAGAACCAAACATTAACAGTTACTAGATGTTTGTGCCAGGCACCATTGCACTGCTTTATGTGGGCATCCTTTTAACAACATTATGACAGAGAACTTATGGCCAATTCTCCCTATCTGCATGCTCTACAACTGTTAAATATAATGCATAGTAATAAACATTTCATTAATGTCCTTAAAAAGCATATTAGATGAGTACTCTCATAATCGTTTACAGAGAAAATGCCAAGAAATGGAAACATTGAGAAATGCATTATGTGTTGTAGAAAAACTTGCACAGTTCCCATTAAGTTGCCATAAAAGTTTGCTGAAAATATTATATCTGACTAATGTGTTAGCTACTTGTTTTTTTACCTAGCAATATATTTTTTTCATCAATTTATGTGAAATCAGTATATCCAGGTGCGGTAAAGGACATGAGAAACTGCAGAAACTAGTTTCATGAGAAATAGTGTTTGAGATGAACCTTAGAAGTGGGCCTGGTGTAGAGCAGGCTGTGAGACTGGATGTGAGTATAGGATGGACTATGGGATGGATGAAGAAGTAGAAGACATGACAGACAGATAGAAGAGATGGCTTCATAGGGGCGAAACATATTACATATGATAGTTTAGAGTCAAAGAGAACATTTGACCAAAAAAGGGATGAAGACATAAGCGAGAACATAGCATGAAGACCCCACCAACCTAGGAATAGGCAAAAGCAGGTATCCTTCCAAAGGATGGTAGAGGGCAGAATAAAACAAGTGTGGAAGGTAAAGGGAAGTGGCATTTGTAAGAGCCCCAGAACTCTTGTCCTAAGTGGCACTTACTATTTGGCACATTGTCATCATGTGTGATGAAGCCCGGGTCTCATTTCATGTATTTTCAAGAGAAGTTAGACTGAGATATTTCATACATACTGTTTTAACCTTTAATTGTTAAATGTTAAAGTCAAATTTCCAGAACACTTTAAAGGCTTGATGAAGCTGGCACATGAAACCCTTCTGAGAGTACTCTCTGTTGGGCATGATGCTCAGATACATTTTTGTGGAAGGTCACTTAATGACCTGGACCTGCAGGGATAATCAGAGAGGACCCATGGCAGGAGAGAGAGAGAGACAGAGAGAGAGAAAGAGAGAAAGAGAGAGAGAGAGAGAGAGAGAGAGAGAGAGAATGAGAGAGAGATACTAAGAATGAGAGCAAGTCAAATCATACTGATCAAACTATGAAAATTTTATTCGGGAGTGACAATATAAGCATAAGCAAGAGGAGTCTCCAAGGGAGGGGGGAAGAGCCCAGGGGCTCTCTGAAGGTCAGGTGGCAATCTTCAGCTCCTGGAACCAGTTTGCCACACTCTCAGTTCCTGAATGAAACTGGCATGATTCCAACTTAGAGAAAAGGAAACCTACAGAGTGCTATCTCCACTATGATAAGAAGTGTGGTGGGTTGGTCTGGTGCTTCTTTGTATTTTGCTGTTAATTCTGCTTCCTTAAGGATGGTTCCCTTTTCTAATCCCACAGGAGCTGTCCATCATGTACTCTGGTGATGTCATATGAAACTTCTTCCCATTTTAACTACACAAAAATGGCTGGAGCTCATGATTAGGTAGAGGAGAAGAAAGGAGGGACTGGGGGTTCAAGAGTGGCGTACAGGAAGAGAGGTGGCTGTAGAACAGGAGTGGAAGGATGGAGGACAGAGGAAGAGAAGTATAAGCCACAATGAGCCAGAACCACATGGCCAGGAGAAATTCAATTTGAAAGGGGTCTTATAGATGGGGAATAAGCTAGTATGTGTTAGATCTGCCCAATCTAGGCATATAGCTTTAATCATAATTAATGTATTGTGAATTTTTATATGGGCTTAGGTTATGAAATTCCAGCAACAAAGACATGCTTGTTTTAGGCAGCTAATGAGATTGTTGTGAGAAGCCGTGTTTGTGCTGGGCTTCATGTAGTCTTTGTGTCAGCGCATTACTGAGTTTTTATATCCATTGTTGAAGCAAGAAGACCAGAGGCAGGGATACATATTTTCATAGAACATGCTAAATTATTTTGTTAAGATCACATATACCAGTAAGGCCAAAGTTTATGTATAACAGAATGCTTGAGAGAGAATTTGTGGCAGAATGAGATTGCAGGTTATTGGTTTTTTTCATTTTCTATTTGGTATGTTGGTTTCAAAACAGCAAAGTTCATATCATGTATATCCTTCTGTGGACTTCCTACCTTTGTCTCCTGACCTAATTATTGGTCCAAACAACTTTATTTGAATTATCCAGTAGAACATGTGTTTAGTAATGAGACCTCTCCTCAAGCATGGAAAGTACACAGATGTCTGGACCCCGAAACTGGGTCTGTCCCAGAAGCTGTGTAGCTTCTGCCTGTCCCAGAAGCTTTGTTGCTTCTGTAATCTGCTCAGTCACCCTTCACAGTCCTCGAACTAACCCGTGCAGACTGGTCTCTGAGGGATCCGGGACCCAAGATCTAGGTGACACATTTAAACCACAACAAAAAGAAATGATATTGAGCTCATTTCTTTGTTAGTTAAATTTCTATGGTTGTAACAAAATACCCAAAGGCAACCATCTGCTGGACCATGGGTGTGAGAGAAAGAGGGAAGTGGGAGAGAACCTGCATCCCACCAGATTTCCGGGAAGACACGGAAGGACTGACACAGGCTTTCCACATGACCCTGGGTTGGTGGTGGACAATGGGAAGTCCTAGGCACCAGGTTCCCAGCCTCCAGAATCCCTCACTGGATACCTTGGAAGAGCTGAGAACAGAATGGGGCCCAAGGGCAGCACTGGGCCCCAGGGCCAAAGGGAGGAGAGGGCAGGGGGAGAGGGGGCACTATATGGTTCCCACGTGGGCAAGAGTCCTTGGTTAGGTCCATAGCTGGAGCACAGTATTGCCTTCAGTCAGGAGGTTAGACATGGCTCTTTAGGAGAAAGCCTATCCCATGCTTCAAGCATGGTGAGCCTTGATGATCAGAAACAGTCTATGGTTTTAGAGCTTTATTGTAGAAAGGCAAGGAGAAAGGAGAGAAGGTAGAAATAAAGAGGCTGGCCATGGCCACCTGGAGAGAGGGGGAAGGGAAAGAGAAGAGGAGGGCTAAAGAGTAAGAAAGGTGAGGGCCTAAAGAGAGCAAGGAGGGGCCAAGCAGCCCCTCATAAAGTAGGCTTGGCTATCAGGTAACTGTGGGAAGGAGGATACCTGGTTATAGTCAGGTAACTGTGGGGGTGGAGTCTAGCCAGAATGCCAGAAGCTTAGGACATTGCCTGCATGACTGATAGTCACAGAATTATGGAGTTGGGGGCTCTGTGGTTTCAGGCACTTAATTATGGGACCGGGGCTACCTTTCCATCCCTTGTAGAGTTTTCTACTGGGTCACCGGAACAAGCACCAGTCAACCAAACTAGGCTGCCTATCACAGTCCCACAACCATCTTAAAGGGAGAAAAGATTTATCTTGGCTCCTGGTATTAAAGATGGTAACTCATTATAGCAAACAAATTACAGTGGAAAGAACAGGGCAGAGGAAGCTCTTGTCACTTGATGACCAGGAAGTAAAGAATGAGACAGAAAGAGTCTACTATCCCCAAAATGCCTTTTAAAGACTGTAGGAGACCAGACAGTGGCAAACTAGATCTTCAACTGCTCCCACCCAGAGAACCAAATGACCCCTTTTTGGGAGTCAGAGCCAGCCCCTCTTTCATACAAGGCTGCTCTGAGAACCAACTGACCCTTATCTTGGACAAACACCTGGGGCTGTTAAGCAGCACCAGCATTCAGAGATAAATCACAAGAACTTTCAAGCCTCCAATCAGCATCCTCCCCATATGTCCTTCTCTCTGAACTTTGATAATTCCCCCTCAACACCTCCTTAATCTTCCTAAACCCCTCCCTATCCCCCCCTCCCCCGTGTGCTTATAACCAGGCTTTGAGCCACATTAAAATTAGACCTTGGCCGGGCGTGGTGGCGCACGCCTTTAATCCCAGCACTTGTGAGGCAGAGGAAGGCGGATTTCTGAGTTCGAGGCCAGCCTGGTCTACAAAGTGAGTTCCAGGACAGCCAGGGCTATACAGAGAAACCCTGTCTCGAAAAACCAAATAAATAAATAAATAAATAAATAAATAAATAAATAAATAAGTAAAATTAGACCTTGATAGGAACTCTATGTGGTCTCGCTCCCTTTTCTCACCCGTTTCTCTTTCAGGTTTGGTCCCCCTCGACCCACAGAATAACTAGGTCCCTCGGAATGGGATAAGTGGCACCTCAACGTTGGGCTTGAGGTACAGATGCTCGCCAAATGGAGACCATGGAGAGTACCTCCCAGAGAAGTTCATCACGCCTGAAGAAGAAGCCATTTGAGGAAGTGTTCTCACTGCTCATGAGAGAAAGTTATCCTCCATAAGTTGATTTGTCTCTGTCTCATCAGGAATGGACCATAAACTGTCTAAGGAAGTGGTCTTCATCAGAGACCTGAAAGTTTCTCTCAGGGAAAGGGGAGTTAGAGTTAAAAAGAAAGAAAGATTTGACAAATTATTTTATCTTTGTCTCCCAAGTCTGCCCATGGTTCATAATAGATAGACCAGAGATTCATCCACTTAAATGAGAAAGGATAGGATGTAATCTTAATGATCTTTTAAATAAAGAAGGACAAGGTAGAGGTAAAATGTGTTTTGTGTATGTGTGTAGAGCTGTGTGAAAATCTAGAGAAGTGAAGGTAATTCTCATAGGTGCTTTTAGTCTTTGGATCCTGACTAGAGTTAGTTTATACCTGAGACATGAGAGAATAGGTTTGAGAAAAGCAGTCCACCCTGACTATCAGGATGATTTGATGAAAGAGAAAGAAAATGAATGTAAGCTCTTTCAGAGCTCTCCTAAGAACAGGAGGAGGTCGGGAAACATTCCTCCTCCTCTCTGGCTCCTACTGGAGGAATGCTTGGATTTGGATCTCTTACATAGGATATCTGGATCCCTTTGGGAAGTCTAATTCTCTTTCCTCTCTGTCTATTGTCTGTCATTGGCATGCCAATCCGTCCATGTCCGTCAAAACTGTTTTATGCTAAGTCCGTGTTTTTGTTTTTTGGTTTGATTGTCTGTTCAGTGTTTCACATTCAAAAAAAAAAAAAAAAAAACAGTTTGCCAACTCCCCGCTATGTCTTTAAACCTCAGATAAAAGGGAGATTAACCACTGTTTAGCCTTTGCCAAAAGCCCTGCTTTCACACAGAAACACTAGCCTGAGAAATGGCTCTGCACTCACTGCCTGCCTTTTCCACCACATGCCTGCTCCCACAGGACCCACAAATGGCTCGGCACTAACACAAAGGCTAGAGGGGGTAGCGCCACCCACTGCTACCCGCCATTTTCACCATGTGACCCACTGCTACTGCAGAGCTCACAAATTTTAAAACTAAGTGAGGTGTGTCACTACTGCATGCCTTATAGGCTGGGTTTCCACACTCCCATTCACCAGTTCGCTAAAAATTCCCATGCAGACATGGCATATGATTGATAGGGCTGTCAATGCGAATGAACCCCCAGTTCCCAGTACAGGGTCTGGCCAACTATGGCTGAGAACTAAGGGGTAGAGTTCCAGCTGACATAGAAGCAGATGCCCATTTAGAACTTGTTCTTCTGAAAGTTGCTCTCTCTCTCCTCAGGGCCTTAGCAGCCGGCTGAAATCCCTGGCCAGGGTAAAACACTTTCCATAGTAAGCCCAAGATCTACTGGATTACCACTTCATTAGGAAGTGAGTAAAGATCCGCACAGAGATCACCACAGTTTCATGCGCACTGTGAGACAGATCTGAGAAAGGTAGCAAGAGTGGCTAGACTATGGGACAAGCATTAAGTAAACATGAATTGTTTGTAAAGGGATCTCAAGGAATCCCTCAAGACATGAGGAATATGGGCTAAGAAAATTTGTTCACAGCCAAGAGCTGCTCCAGGTGGGAGGAATAGGGTTTAAAATGAGACAAAAATGAAATAAATAAAAAGAGTAAAAAACAAAACTACAGAAACATAATAACAGGTGTTAGAAATGTGCTTCTACCATAGAAAAACTCACAATAATTAAGAAAACTAAGTAACTTGCCTCATTGGCCTCAGTTGCTCTGGATACTACTGTTCTATATCATGTCCTTCTATGGTAGAAGCACATTCATAGTTTAACTCATTTACTTTTAGTTAGGTTATATTAGTTACACTGATTGCAGTTAGAAACCACATTTTAATTCAGCCAATAATACCAAGTTCTGGTATATATATATACATACATATTGGGCAGATAAACCAAACAGCAGACCAGGCCAAGGTGATTCCACGTGGGAGAGGTTTATTGTGCAGGGATCAAGGGTACAACAAAGCAGGTAGAAGGACAGAGAAGAGGAAAAAGAGAGAAAGAGGGGGGAGAGAAGAAAGAGAAGATAGAGAGAAGAAAGAGAGAAGAAAGAGAGAGGAAGAAGAAGACAGCGAGAATGGGGTGATCCCCTAATTTATACAGAAAATGACATCACACCAGTGAGGGTGGGAACTGAGCCAAGTGGATTGTGGGATTGAGGGTTGTTGTCCTGGCAACACAGGTCAAGGGTCACAAAGTTAGGCCGTAGCTTGCAGTGTCCTGGTGCTAACATTCCTCCCTTCTTGCTATTATAAAAAGAAGGGGAGAAAAAGAAAGAGGAAACCAATGGTGAAGAGGGAATGAGGGCGTTGTGTCTCTTAGGCTACTTCCTGCTGTTTAGGGGTGTCGTCACTTTTCAAGGTATGTTTGGTCCTCACCATCAGAATCTGTTTGGTAGTTGTCTATGGGCAGCAGTTGGTAATCCTGTAACAGGAGCTGATTAACAGTTTGGTTAGAAATTTTTTCTACTTGTAGCTGAAGGAACGTAGAGACAAGATTAATAAGACAAGGAACGAATAATAATGCCAGGAAGATGACCAGGAAAGGTGTTATGAGTGGAAGGATGCACTTCCATATGGGGTTCTCAAAGATAACAGAACTAGATGTCTCATGGTTACTGAAGTCTCTTATGTCTGCCTGTAGTTCCTGGATTTCATTTTTCACTATTCTGGATTGAATGACATAGAAACTTCATTCTTCCCATAAGAATAGGCAGAGGCCACCTTCTTTAGCTGTCAAGAGGTCTAATCCTCCTTGGTTTTGAAGCACCATGGCTGCCAAGGAAATTATCTGCTTTTGAATAGTAAGCAGTTTCAGTCATTCCTTGAAAATCTCTTTTAAACTGGGAAGTAAATATACCGTACTGGGTCATAGAAGTCGTTATTTCAGCTATCCCCGTGTCAGCCCCTATAGCTATCCCCATGGCTATCAGGAGTGGTACAGCCTGAACAGCCTTTTTGTGCTGAGCAGCTACCATGTTTACAACCAGGATTGGTAGGGGCTCATTTCTCTCAATGACTCCCAGTTCAGGAAAAAGGAGTACCAGTGTGCAAACCCCTGACTAGCCTGCTGGTAGATGGTAATATACTTGAGTGCCACAGAGGATTGATGTGTTCTGGATGGCAGGTTATTGTGGCAGGGATGTTGTATCAAGAGTTATGGTCTTGTTGCAGTTTGTGGGGCCCAGTGTCCCCACGGACTGAGTCCAAGAGGCTTTGAAGCAACTCGCTACACCAAAGAGAGGAATAGAGGTGAGGTATGGAGTCATAGCAGCACTGGATTTAGGACAACTAGTGAAGAGTGGGGTAAGGTTACTTGCTAGCATCATCCTAAGAGGCCATAACTGACATTTGGGAGCTAGTTCCGGGAGGTACACATAGCCAGCAGTCTTTAAAGTGCCCAGGTCTGGTAACATTCAGGATCTGTTAGGCTGAGGTCAAGGTCTGGAGCAGCAGGCACAATGACAAGTTAGTATTATTCATTACGGGGACGTCAAGGAGGTAAGAACCTTATAGGAATGTTTGATTATCTCTCCTACCTTCCCTATGTCTAGAGGTGGAGCGATTTTCTCTGAATATGGATGGTACTTACTGGAAAGCTAGGCTGGGTTTTGAAGTAGAACTTACCAGCAACTCCTGCTTCCCACCTGAGGTCCCATGGGTCTCGAATGTAGAAGAGTGACTTGCAGAATTGATAGAAGAAATGGTTAATCCGTGTCCCTAGCAAGTGTATCTCACAAGACCAGTATGGGCAGCCCCCATACTCGTCTGGCTATTTTCTGCAATAATCTTTTCTCTAGTCAAAGAGAAAACAGGTATAGAGGTCATAATATGTGGATGGAGTACCAGATATATGAACAATGGCAATCTGAATCGGGGTTCCTAGCACCCAGCTATGGAGCCTGTTGTCTGCGGCATTTCTCGAACTTCAAATCTCCAGACACAAGGACGACCTTTGATGGAAATGAAC
Source organism: Mus minutoides (assembly GCA_902729485.2). Lineage (NCBI taxonomy): Eukaryota > Metazoa > Chordata > Mammalia > Rodentia > Muridae > Mus > Mus minutoides. Next base: position 23,908 of record LR751141.1, read on the forward strand.
AGCAGAGAAAAGATGAAAAGGCCACAACTATTCCAGTGACTCATCCAGTGTGGTCGTGTTTGGCTACTGGAGTGAAGCCTCATTCCTAGGATGGGAGACAAGACAGGTGGTCTTGATGCCTTCTGAAGCTTAATGGAGCACAGTCCTGTTAGGGTTGATGTGTATGAAGAGGAATTATCTTTGGGTGGGGGAATGTAGGGTTTCAAGTGAGACAGGTGGACCCAATGAAAGAGTCCCTCGAGCTCAGCAGCTGTAGGAGTTATGAGGATTACCTTAAAAGGACCCTGCCATTTTGGAGAGAGGGGTGAAGGTTGATGACCTGGAGGGGATAAAAGGACTTGGTCTCCAACATTAACAGGTAATGGACAGGAGACAGAGTGTGGTCGAGGTAGGTGATGGTCAGCAAAGTTCCATAGGAGAGAACAAAGATGAGAAAGTAATGGGGTAAGCAAATGATCTGGAAGGGGAGAGTTTTGGGGCGAGAAGCCAGGAGTTAGAACGGGACGCCCATACATGAGTTTGAAAGGTAAGATGAGGAGAGGTCACTTGGGGAGAGCTCGCAGCCTGAAAAGAGCTGAGGGCAGGAGCTTTACACAGTCAATATGAAGTTCCTGTGACAGTTTAATAAGAGTAGTTTTTAAGGAGCAGTTAGTTCTTGCCTGAAGGTTGAGGGTGGTAAGGGATGTGAAAGTGGCAGGGGATGTCTAGAGCTTTAGATAGGATCTGAGAAACTTGGGTGGTAAATTCAAGTCCATTGTCTGTTTGGAGAGAGACAAAAACACCAAATCAAGGGATGATCTCTGGGAGGAGAAGATCTGAGACTGTTTGAGCCCATTTATTAGTTGTGGGAAATGCTTCTACACATCCTGAGAAGGTGTCCATCAAGACCAGGAGGTATGCCACTGGTGCAAAATAAGGTTCTATTTTGTGGTCCAAGGATCTGAGGACAAATCCCTCCTTTTCTGTTACATAGAGGGAAAAAGGACAAGTCAGGTCAGGAATATGTAAGGCCGGGGCCCTAAGGAGGGCCTGTTGGAGCCTTTGAAAGGGTTTGGCAATAGGTTTTAAAAGAGGATCGTGGGTGAGGTCCGACGCAGCTTTGTATAGAGGTCTAGAAAGAAGAGAAAAGAAAGGGACCCACAAATGTAAAAAACTGGCTATTCCCAAGAATGACAAAATTTCTTCCTTTGTAGACGGAACAGTTAGAGATTGAATCAGATTCTTTCTGTCTAATGTAATAGCATTGTGGGTTGGGGTGATTGTTAGTCCCAAATAGGTAACCTGAGGAGTGGACAGTTGGACTTTGGAGGGTGAGACTCTATAGCCATGATTAGAGAGAAAATTCAGAAGAGCCAAGGTGTCAGTCTGGCTGATTTCTAGAGAAGGGCTACAGAGAAGGACATCATCTATGTAAAGTATGATCTTAGATTTAGGAAGAGATATAGATAGTAGGTCAGAAGCTAAGGCCTGCCCAAATAGGTGTGGGCTATCATGGAATCCCAGAGGTAAAACAGTCCAGGGCAGTTGGGTAGAAAAGTGGGTATCAGAATTTGTCCAGGTAAAAGCAAATATGTTTTGTGACTGGACATCTAGAGGAATAGAGAAAAACGCATTCTTAAGATCTAGGACTGAGAAATGGGAAGTACCTGAGGGGATAGTAGAAAGAAGTGTGTAGGAGTTAGCCACAACCGGGTGGAGAGGCACCACTGCAGAATTTATACATCTGAGTTCCTGGACTAAACAATAGGCACCATTGGGTTTCTTTACTGCCAGTATAGGGGTGTTAAAGGGAGAAGAGATAGGGTGAAGGAGTTTCTTTCTCAACAGGTCATAGATGATTAGCTTGAGTCCTGTGAGGCTCTGGAGAGAGATAGGGTAATGAGCCTGGGTGATACACATGGTAGGGTCCAACAATTGGATGACAACAAGCGAATGGTGTTTAGCGACAGAGGGTTTCTGAATGTCTCAGACTTGGGAATCTACCTGTAAAGCTGGTAAAGAGAATGACATGGTATTGTTAGTAGGTTAGTTGGCTAAAAGGAGGAGCAGAGGAACTGCTGGTGAGCTTGAGTTTAGGCAAATATGGGGAGCAAAAGAAATAGAGGCTCCTAGTCTAGATAGGAGGTATCTTCCCAATAGGGGGACAGGACATGTGGGCACTACCAAAAAGGAATGGGTGAGAAGTACATGCCTAAAAATGCAATTGAGTTGGTGGGATCTGATATATGACATAAGGTTGTCCTACAACCCTGACAATAGGAAAATGGGAGACAGATGTGGGCTCCCAAAACTCAGTTAGGACCGAGTTAGTGACTCCAGTGTCCAAGAGGAAAGAGATGGGTCACCCACAGACCACAATGTCTACCCTAAGCTCTCTGTTCCTGATAGCAGTGGTCAAGTCAGAGGAGCCTGGGCCTCATCAGTCAGCCATAGCCAAGCCTAGGAGATCAGTTGGAGGGCTATCTATTGATAAAAATATCAGTGTGTTTGGGCAAAAAACCAGGCAGCAGACCAGGCTGAGGGGGTTCCACGTGGAGAGGTTTATTGAGCGGGTGGGGGAGGAGGCAGAGAAGAGGAGAAAGAGATAGAGGGGGGTAGAGAAGAAGAAGAGGGCAAAGAGAATGAGGAGGTGTTGTCTTCCCAATTTATAGGGAGAATGACGTCACACCATTGAGGATGGAGACTGAGCCAGGTGGGCTGTGGGATTGAAGGTGGTTGTCCTGGCAACGCAGGTAGAGGGTTACACAGGTGTGGCTTGATGCTAACATTCCTCCCTTCTTGTTATTATAAAAGAAGGGGAGAAAAGAGAGGGGAGACCAATGGTGAAGAGGGAATGGGGGCGTTGTGTCTCTTAGGCTACTTCCTGCTGATTAGGGGCGTCGTCAGGGTATGTCTTCACCATCGGAATCCATTTGGTGGCTGTCTATGGGCAGCGGCTGGTAATCCTGTAACAGGAGCTGATTAACAGTCTGGTTAGAAATTTTTGTACTTGTCTCTGAAGGAACGTAGAGCCAAGATTAATAAGACAAGGAGCAAATGACAGTGCCAGGAAGATGATCAGGAAAGGTGTTATGGGTGGAAAGATCCACTTCTATATGGGGTTCTCAAAGTACTGGATGGCAGGGCATTGTGGCATGGATGTTGTACCAAGAGTTACAGTCTTGTAGTCCATGGGGCCCAGTGTCTCCATGGGCTGAGTCTCAGAGGCTTTGAAGCAGTTTGCTACACCAAAGAGAGGAATAGAGGTGAGGTATGGGGTCATAGCAGCACTGGATTTAGGACAACTAGTGAAGGGTGAGGTAAGGTTGCTCGGTAGCACCACCGGAGAGGCTGTAACTGGCATTTGTGAGCCAGCCCCGGGTGGTATGCATAGCCAACAGTCTTTAAAGTGCACAGGTCTGGTAGCATTAAGGAGCTGGTAGGCTGAGGTCAAAGTTTGGAGCAGCAGGCGGAATGATAAGTTAGTATTATTCATGAAGGGAGATGTCAAAGAGGTAGGAACATTAAAGGAGTGTTTGATTATCTCTCCTACCTTCTCTATGTCTAGAGGTGGAGCGTTTGAGACATATTTCCTTTGTATGTGGATGGTACTTACTGGGGAACTAGACTGGGTTTTGTGGTAGAGCTTATCAACAACTCCTGTTTACCACCTGGGGTCCCATGGGTCTCGAATGTAGAAGAAGAGTGTCTTGTGGAATTGATAGAAGAAATGATTAATCCGTGTCTCTAGCATATGTATCTCACAGGACCAGTATGGGCAGCCCCCATTCTCATCTGGCCACTTTCTGCAAAAATCTTTTGTCTGGTCAAAGAGAAAACAGGTATAGAGGTCATAATACATGGATGGAGTAACAGACATAGGAACGATGGCAATTTGGATCAGGTTCTGGCATCCGGCTATGGAGCAGTTTCCTGATCTTATCTGGAAAGTCTGCTTGTTGTCTGTGGGCATTTCTCGAACTTGGGATCTCCAGATGTAAGGATTACCCTTGCTGGATGGAAATGAACAGCAGAGAAGAGATGAGAAGGCAACAAATAATTTAGTGTTTCGTCCAGCGAGGTCGGATTTGGCTGCTGGAGTGAAGCTTCATTTTTTAGGATGGGAGATAACACGGGTGGTCTTGATGCTTTCTGAAGCTTAACGGAGCACGGTCCTGTTAGGGTTCTGGCATTTTGGAGAGAGAGAGAGAAGGCTGATGACCTGGAGGGGATAAAAGGACTTGGTCTCCAATATTAACTGGTAATGGACAGGAGACAGAGTGTGGTCGAGGTAGATGATGGTTAGCAAAGTCCCATAGGAGAGAACGGAGGTGAGAAAGTAATGGGGAAAGTAAATGATCTGGAATGGGAGAGCTTTTGAGTGAGAGGCCAGGAGTTAGGGCTAGACATCCGTACATGAGTTCGAAAGGTGAGATGAGGAGAGGTCGCTTGGGAAGAGCTTGTAGTCTGAAAAGAGTCAAGGGGTAGGAGCTTTACCCAGTCGAGATGAAGTTCCTGTGACAGTTTAACAAGAGTAGTTTTAAGGAGCGGTTAGTTCTTTCTACCTTGCCTGAAGATTGAGGATGGTAAGGAATGTGAAAGTGCCAGGGGATGTTTAGGGCCTTAGATAGGATCTGAGAAACTTGGGAGGTAAGTTCAGGTCCATTGTCTGATTGGAGAGAGACCAGAACACTAGTAGAGGATATCTGTATAGTGTGGATAGCAAACATTATTTCTGTAATGCTTTGCTTAGGAGCACATCACAATCTCTTTGGATGGCTAAGGAAGAAAATATCTTGTTAACTGTGTAGCTGGAGTAGGCAGTTAACAGTTTTTCTGTAAAGGAAACCAGTTATTAAGGAATGGATGACTTTTGTACCTTAAAGGAAATCTTAAACAAGTTGTAAGAATTTTAGACAGAAATCATGAATATTAGAGAGAAAAAGAGCTTTTAGAAAAAGGAGCAAGAAGTTTTTTGTTAAAAGCATGTTTTGGGTGTTCCTGTAAGGGGCGCAGCTTCAATGTAGTTTTTGCGGGCTATCTGGATGACGGAGGGGTATAATTCCCCCTTTTATTTTAACTGGAGAGTGAAGGGTTCTGGATGTCCCAGACTCGGGGATCTACCTGTGAAGCTGGTAAAGGGAATGACATGGTATTGTTAGTAGGATGGTTGGCTAAAAGGAGGAGTAGAGGAACCGGAAGGGAGGAATAGAGGAATCACGGGTGAGCTTGACTTCAGGCGAATATAGGGAGCAAAAGAAATAGAGGCTCCCAGCCTAGATAGGAGGTCTATTACCAATAAGGGACGGGACATGTGGGTACCACTAAAAGGAATGGGTGAGAAGTACACGCCTAAAAAATGTAATTGAGTGGTGGGGTCTGATGTGGAAAGTAAGGTTGTCCTCCTACCCCGACAATAGGAAAACGAGAGGGAGATGTGGGTCCCCAAAACTCCGTTAGGACTGAGTAAGTGGCTCCGGTATCCAAGAGGAAAGAGATGGGTCGCCCACAGACTACGATGTCTACCCTGAGCTCTGTTTGTGATGATAATGGTCAGGTCAAAGGAGCCTGGGCCTTGTTAGTCGGCCATGGCCAAGTCTAGGAGATCGGTTGGAGGGCTACCTGGGGGTAAAGTCCCCTTGTTCTGCGCAACACGGGGGCATTCAACAGCCCAATGTCCCTCTTGATGGCACCTAGGACATGGCCCCTTCGCCTTGTGGCAATTAGGGCAGGCTTTGGCCCAATGACCTTGTTGACCACACCTGTAGTAGGTGTCCAGTGGTCCCTGAGTCTTAGGAGACCATGAGCTCTGGGTGACAGCTGGGGCTGGTCGGACAGCCTTTGCCAGCATATTGTACTTTTGCTTGTGAACCCTCTCATCTCTTCTATGGTACACCTTGAAGGCCAGCGCCAAGACTTCTGCCTGTGGAGTAAGAGGACCTCTCTCCAATTTTTAAGTTTAGCTTTAATGTCGGGGTAGCTCTGGGAAAAGAAGTAGGTCATTAAGAGCTGTTTACCCTCTGGGTTCTCAGGGTCCAGATTGGTATATTGTAACAGGGCCCCTTTAAGGCNCAGTATGTGTTAAGATCCTTCAAAACAACTGGATCTAGAGTGCCATTAAGTGGCCATCGAGAATTATTATCTAGTGAATATTGAGTCTAAATCTTATTGCAAAAAGATATTAATTTTGATGCCCTCAAAGGGGGCATAATCTCCAAAGACCTGAGGGTTTTTTTTAGAAGGCATCTCAGCGGGGTATCTTTGAAGATACTTGGTTGTCCATGATCCAGAGGGAAGGGAAGGGGGGGGAGGTTCCTGGTGCTCGTTCCGACGTCCCGAGAGCAGCTCAGGAACCAAAAGAGAAATCGGCCAATGCTAGAATACCCAAGTCGTCACGAAGGGTTCTAGTGGCCCAGTACAGAAAGGTACTCTACCCCAGCGCTAGGGTTTTTGGTTGAACCGCGAGGGTCCCAGACCGCGAGGGGTCCTTTGAGAAAGAGAGCACCTTCAGAAGAGAAAGCAGGATCCAGTTGGACAAGATACTATGTTGGCTGGGACGCTTCCCCTTAGTCCCCAGTCTGGGCTGGCCAGGCCCTGTTCTGAGGATTTGGGGGTTTGTCCCACCGCTGGTGAGCCCTGTCAATTGTGTGCCGGTGTCTGGGTGGGAATTCTTTGCGAACCAGTAAATGAGACCGTGGAAATAACACAGCTTACTTAAGGTTTGTGTGTGTCACCTAGTGGTGGAAAGTGGCAGACAACAGCAGCCACAACAGTGTCCTGGCCCCTCCTCACTGGCCTTTTGTGTGAGTGCCGAGCTGCTTGTAGGTCCCGCCCAGAGGCAGGCCACGTGGCAGAGGCTTTACCTAAAGTTCTGGCCTAGAGGGAAGGGGTGGGGGAAAAAGGAAAGAAAAGGCGGATTGTAGCGTTCTAGAGACGGCTCCCGGCCCTGGGCATGCAGTTTGGGTCCCTCCCAGGGAGTAAGGCATGGAGGCAGAGGGGCGGCGTCAGAGCTCAGGGGTCTGGGGTGAAACGGAGCCCCCTGCCCAGATCTCTCAAACAGCTCCGCGGCTCCGACGGAGGCGGCAAGGCAGCAGGCGAAGAGTTAAAGCAGCTGTCTGTGCAGGCCCTTCCTCCGCCAGGCGGGTGCCGCTCCTGGGCCCGCGCGGCAGCGGCGGCGGTGGGGGGAGGCCTTAGTGCCGAGCTGTGAAGGCATACACGGCAGCGGGAGGAAGCCATAGGGCCAGGCATCCGGTCTAGCCGGCTGAGCGCACCGCGGTGGGAGCTGGTGGGAGCGGGGAGCTGTGGCGGCTGTGGGGCTGTGAGCCCCGCCTCAAAGGCCTATGCAGCACCGCGGCAGAAGCGGCGGCAGCGTGGTGGAAGAGGCTCCACCTAGAGGGAGGAGCGGAGGGGGTAGTGTAGCCGCTGCACGGAGAGTGCAGGGCTGCGCGGGAGAGTGCAGGGCTGCGCGGGAGAGTGCAGGGCTGTTGGATTCTTACCAGGAATGCTGTGTTCTGTGTCTGAAGTTGCTTCCACTAGGGGGGTGCCTTCAGCACTGGTGGCTGTCTGTTTTATCGCCTTTCTAATCCGAGTCACGGAACCAATATTGATAAAAATATCAGTGTGTTTGGGCGAATAACCAGGCAGCAGACCAGGCTGAGGGGGTTTCACGTGGAGAGGTTTATTGAGCGGGTGGGGGAGGAGGCAGAGAAGAGGAGAAAGAGATAGAGGGGGGGAGAGAAGAAGAAGAGGGCAAAGAGAACGAGGAGGGGGTGTCTTCCCAATTTATAGGGAGAATGANTCTGCTTTCGAAACCTCTCATCTCTCCCATGGTACACCTTGAAGGCCAATGCCAAGACTTCTGCCTGTGGAGTCAGAGGTCCGGTCCCCTCTCCAATTTCTTAAGTTTAGCTCTGGGAAAAGAAGTAAGTCATTAAGAGTTGTTTGTCCTCTGGGTTCTCAGGGTCCAGATTGGTATATTGTAATAGAGCCCCTTTAAGGTGTTCTAAAAACCGAGATGTATTCTCCTGTTTGTCTTGGACAACCTCTTGAAGTTTTAAAAAAAAATTACACGCTTTAAAGCTGCTTTTCTCAGACACCAAAAGACATGTAACAAACCTGCAGGAATTATAATCATAATTATAATTCCACTGAGGATCTAGGTCAGGCACTGTCTCCGCTTTGATTGGATATGCCCTCTCTGTTTGATGAATCTTGTCTGCATGTGCTCTCGCTTGTTCCCAAACTCTCTCGCATTCCTTGGGAAGCAAATTGTTAGTAAGTATCATGTGTATATCATGAAAAGTCAAGCTGTACAACTGAGTGATATACTGAAACTCCTTGATAAAGGCAGAAGAATTAGTAGTTTAGGAGCCCAATCTCTTCTCTATCTGAGAAAGTTCGCTCAGTGAGAAGAGAACATGTACTCTGACCAGACCATTCACCCTGACAACTTCTCTTAAGGGAAGGACAGTTACTGGGTTGGACTCTTCTAGGGGTGGAGAGCTTGGGGTTTTGGCCATGGTCTTTGATAGGTGATGTGAAAGTCGCACTAAGGTAGAACGTTTGAAGGGACCTGCAGTTGGTGCAGAAGGAGTAGGAAAGCTAGGGGTGGCAGTCTCTGAGGCGTCTCGGTGGGGGAAAACCGAGGCAGCAGTTTGGGTTCTAAATGGCACAGAATCAGGCCTATGGCAAAAAGAGGTGGTTTATATGCTGGGTCCAGTATCGTAGTATCATCTAGTGGGAGTTGTGCAGGATTCATGGCTAACAGAAGTTGAGTTGGAGAGCAGGAAAAACACATAGAGGGATTGGAATGGAGATGAATGAAAGACTTTACATAGATAACCTCTTCCCATTTACCTGTTTGCTGGCAGTATGTATTAAGATCTTTTTTTATTTTGATGCCTTTAAAGGAGGCCTCAGCTTCAAAGGCTTAAGATTTTCTAGGAGACAACCCAGCGGTGTATCTGGGGGTACATTTGAAGATACATTGTTGTTTTTGCCCATAATCTTGAAGTTCCTGGTGTTTGTACCAGGGTCCCGAGAACAGCTCAGAAACCAAAAAGGAAATCAGCCAGGCTAGAGTGCCCAAGTCGCCACGAGGAACCCTAGTGGCTAGCCAGTAAGTCCTGAACTTACTGTGGAAAGTACACCCTGGCAAAAGATTATAGATGGCCGCTAGGGCCCTGAAGAATGAGAGAAACTTTCAGAAGAACAAGATCTAAATGTGCAAGACTCTGCTTTTATGTCAACTGCAACGTTAGCCCCTTAGTTCTCAGGCAGAGTTGGTCAGGTGTTGTTCCAGGAACTGTGGTCCTGTCCCCCTGACAAGCCCTACCCATGGCATGCTGGTGTCTGAGTGGGAATTTTTGTGAACCATTGAATGGAAGCATGGAAGCCCAGCCTATAAGGAAGTGACACAGCTCACTAAGTTTGTAGTTTGTGGGTCCTGCTGCAGAGGCAGGTCACATGGTGGAAATGGTGGCAGCAGCCCTCCCCACACTAGCCTTTGTGTGAGTGCCAAGCCATTTCTCAGGCAACCTTTTCTTGTGTGAGAGTGGGCTTTTGGCAGAGGCTTAACAGCAGTTAATCTCCCTTTTGTCTGAGATTTAAAGACACAGCGGGGAGTTGGGGGGTCACTGAAAGTTCTGGCCCAGAGGGAGGGGGAAAGGAGAAGTGCAGGCCACTTCACAGAGAGTTGGTGCAGCTGCATGGCAGTAGGATTCTTACCAGGGATGCTGTGTCCTGTGCCACCACCGCATCCACTGGTGTGCCCCTAGGCACATCAGACACTGGTAGATGTTGGCTTTTTTCCACTTATTCCAATCTGAGTCACAGAACCGAAAATGATATGAAAAATACCATACATATATATATTTTGGGCAGATGAACCAAACAGCGGACCAAGCCAAGGTTATTCCACGTGGGAGAGGTTTATTGAGCAGGGATAAAGGGGATGACGAAGCAGATAGAAGGGCAGAGAAGAGGAAAAAGAGAGAAAGAAAGGGGAGAGAAGAAAGAGAAGAAAGAGAGAAGAGAGAGGAAGAAGAAGAGAGCAAGGAAGTGGTGATCCCCTAATTTATACAGAAGATGACATCGCACAAGTGAGGGTGGGGACTGAGCCAAGTGGACTGTGGGATTGAGGGGTCATTGTCCTAGCAACGCAGGTCAAGGGTCACATAGTTAAGACAGGGCTTGGAGTGTCCTGGTACTAACATTAATAAGGCTCCCTTGTATCACCAGAGATTGTATATTCTCATCAGGTCCATCTGTAGAGAGGCCAGAAAACCACTGGTTGTTCAGGCCAAGTAGGTTGATGCCTGAGAACAGGAAGGATCAATGGTGGCATCCCATTCCAGGGCTGAGGCCTGGAAAGCCCCCTGAAGAGGTCCTGGTCGGGGTTAGTGTTCAAACGTTGAGGAACCAGAGTTCCATGTTCATGGATGAGGGAAGCATTCCAAATGCTCAAGTGGTCAAGTAGGGTTGGTCATAGGCACTCATGCTAGCTCCCCTTTCTGCCATGTTTCAGTTTCATCTTATTGGACAGTGCTACTGACATTGAGATTAGGCGTTCTTCATTTTATTTGCCTTCATATTTCCCAGTGTTTCTGGAAACATTTCCCCAGACACAGGCATTGTGTTTTACTGAGCCAAGCAGAAGGACAAGATTAGCCAACACAGGCATAAATAAGGAAAGGGCAAGGCCTACAATGACAGCTGCTACACATCTGGATATGCTATGGTAACTAATAAGGTGCCCCACATGTGCATCCCAAGGGAGCCAGGAATATCTAGAATGCCTTAAGGGTTCAGGGTTATTTGCTTCAGAATGGTTAGTAAGTATGACAGGTCCTGGAGGATCAGAGAATTTTGGGATCTGGAAAAAGCAAACCTCCACAGCTTGCCCCTTTGGTCTCTGATTATTGATTTTGGTTACTAATACTGGTTACTAAGTTCCAAGCATAATTCTAGAGCATCTCCTTCTGGACAAACTTAACCCTCCTCCCTTTGCCATGATCGGGCAGCAGTGTTGTTCTCAGTGCAAAACAGGAAACACTAAAGCTGGGGCAGAGAGTAATCTTCCCCTGGAGAGCAGCCTAGGAATGCAGATAGATAAACACCAAAGCTCTGGCTTGGAGCTCTGAGTCCATTCTTTAAACATCTGCATTTGGAGTCATGCAGTGTGCACTTAACCTTGAAGGAAAGGAGCTCCAGTTGAGCAGATAAAACAGACACAAACCCCTGCACTGGGAACAGAAACTCTCCCTTCCCTGGATACCAAGGATGGAGGATGATGAGAGTGAGGATGAGCTGTGTTGGTCATGATGGGGCAGAATTCAGGGTCTGTGTGTGTGTGTGTGTGTGTGTGTGTGTGTGTGTGTGTGTGTGTAAAGGTTCCATTCTTCACACAGCAGATCAAAGACATCATCCTGACCCTGAAAGGTTTAGCTCTTTTTTTTTTCAACCCTTTTGTCCATAAAAAGTGATATCAATATTACTTTCTGGTTTCAGTTTCTTTTCTTGGGGTCATGTGCTGCACAAAAACAGGAAAGGAAACCAGCTGCTTCTATATATGGGTCTGGAGCACTTCATTAGAAGGCAGAGGGAGAGGTTGCCTGGAGAGTGGCTGCATCCCTGCTTTGAGCTCTTTGACACAGCAGTTACACAGCAGTCATGAGGTAAGTCTTTACTTTTTCTGGTGATGTGGGAATTGTAGTCAGCCTTGATGACACATGCAAATCCTAAGCAGCCACAGTCCCAAGAGAGGCCAGTCCTCTGTTTGTGATTGTGCATTACCTTTTTATACCTCTGTCTCTATAGCTGCAAATAAGTCAGAAAGATGCTCTGTTCTTTCCTCTAGAATGCCCAGATCTGCTGTTCACCTGGCCACTGAGAGGTGAGGTCAGAAAAAGTTATCTGATCTGGCAGGGGCTTCTTGTAAAGATGTGTCAGGGGGAAATGCTTTTGGCAACTCTTCTCTCTCTCTCTCTCTCTCTCTCCCTCTCTCTCTCTCTCTCTCTCTCTGCAAGATTAAATTGAGAGTATCTAATAAGAGTATTATTTAAAAGAAGTATTCCCTTTTCAGATTTCTTTATTGTTAAAGTTGTATTTAGACTACTAACCCTGCTAATCTGATTTTTACATGTAATTGCTGAATTAATCTCAGAATTGCAAGTGTTGCTAACTAAACAGAGCACAGGAAGAAATTCTGGGGAAGAAACTAGCTCATACAATGTGGTGAGGAGATATCTGGAGGGTCCATGCCAAAGTGTTCCCTGAGAAGTTATGTCATTCATCAGATCTGGTATAAAGGGAGTTTATTTGAGGGAAAGAAGGGAAAAACCTGAAGAAGGTGTAGAGGTAGAGAGATAGAAGCAGAGCCATGAGGGAAGAGAAAGAGGGACATAGAACAAAAAAAGGGAGAGAGGGAGAGAGAGAGAGGGAGAGAGAGAGAGAGGGAGGGAAAGAGAGAATGAACATGTGGAAACAGAGAGTGAAAGAGTGGCAGAAGCAATCTTTTTATACTCAGCTCACACACCTGGAGCAATGGTGGCAGCAGATGATAGTAGAAGCCATTGCCAGGTCCCTGGGAGTGTAGTGGAATTAATTGCCTGTAAGTGAATAATGGCCTCTCATGTCTGTTTTCTGTGTATAACTCTTAACTCTGGCCCAACAAATGCATTGATGGCTGAAAGGTGCAACATCAAAATTTAAATACAGAGGTTGAGCATAGTCAATACAGTTTGAACATAATCCCTGTCACTTGGAATGGCTTTCTGGTTATCAGCCTTACAAATGAGAAACTGTTATACTAGAATCCACAGCTGACCTTACACAGCATGAAAAGGATATGTGAGACTCCACAGGGTTCCAGAGGCTTCTGTGCTGGCTTAGTTTTTTTTCTGCTTATTTATCTAGTTATGGATAAAACAGAAGGGAATCTTACAGGATGGAAAAATCTTTAAGAGTCATGGGGTGCCTGAAAAAAAGTTCTCCCCCTAAAGAAAAGGACCTAGATGCCTAGAAGCCTCCCCTCTAGCCATACTTCCTACCCCAGGTCTAAAATATAAACCTAAGAGAGAAAAATAAAATTAACAGGGAAATTAAAAGGAAAATGTAAAAGTCTTAGTACATTGCCTATGTGAGACATCACCAGTCCAAGAAGCGCGAATGGAGGAGGGGTACGGAGGCTCCATTGCATCCAGAAATAATAGTTAGTGGCTTTGCTAACACATATAATACAATTAATAGGGGAAATATTCCAAAGATGATAAAGTGAGCAAAAAAAAAAATCAAAGATGATTAAAATTAAGACACAAGCAGTTAAAATGAGCAGATACCCAAAAGTACTTTAATCTTATTACAGTGATATTTACTCAACCATAATTTCTTTGCAAAAATAATATTTTTCCTCACAAAAGCAAGGAAATTACATCATCCTAGATGTTCAACAACTGATGAATGAGTTCTAAATGTGTGCTACAGACAATGGAATTTTATTCAGCCATTAAGGAAAAAAAAAAAAAAAAAGAACTAGCCTCTCCCAGGAATTAGCTATCTAATTGGTTACTCAACAAAATGTTCAGCCCTTAAAACAAATGTACACAGAAGGTGAAATTAGCAGATTATATTTATAGGTTTGTGCATATACAAACATTACTCAAAGAAAAAGAGGCTATTAACTTGAGGGTGAGGAAGAAGAGGAGGCGTTGGAGGGGCAGACAAATGAGGAGCTGGAGGGGAAAGAGGAAAGAGACTCAATTATATTTTAATTAAAAATGCATTTTCAAAATGAAAAAATGAAATTATGCAATTTTCAGTAAAATGGATGGAACTAGAAAAATGTATTTAGTAAGAAAATATAGACTTAGAAAAACAAACATTGCATGTTCTCTCTCAAATGTAAATCTTAACTTTACATATATGTATTTGTGCAAATGTGTGTAAGATGTCATGAAAGTAGAAATGGGATCAGGAGAAGACAGAAAAGAGGCATGAAGAGAGATGGGGAGATGAGGAGATTACAGCACGTGTAACATAACATGAAAGTGGGAATACTGGATTGCGAGGTTCAAGGGAGTTCAAAGACCCTCCAATGCATAGAGAAGAGCTAGCTCACTGAGGCAGTCTTGCAAGGAAACCCAAACTCCACCTAGGACTGACTCTCCACCTTCTGTCAATCCTACTGCCTATAGTGAGCAAACCCTCACTTCCCCATGCAGTAATTCAGACCTGCCAAACACGGAGAGAAAGGGAAGGAGACCATGTTCTTTTGTCAGGGTTAGATTAACATCATTTAGAGGGAGAGAAGATTCCCTGTAATCTCACTCCTTGACAGGTGAACAGGTGATGTATCCCCAGATTGACGGCCTTTCTTTCTGTCTGTCTGTCTCACAGCACAGCCAATAAGGAGTCATTGGAGAGCAGTCTGCGACAACTAAAATGCCATTTCACCTGGAACCTGATAGCAGAAGATGAGTCCTTGGATGAGTTTGAGGACAGAGTGTTTAACAAGGATGAGTTTCAGAACAGTGAGTTTAAAGCCACCATGTGCAACATACTGGCCTATGTAAAGCACTGCAGAGGTCAAAATGAAGCAGCACTGCAATGTTTAGGGGAAGCTGAGGACTTCATCCAGCAACAGCATCCTGACCAAGTAGAAATCAGAAGTCTGGTCACCTGGGGAAACTATGCTTGGATCTACTATCACATGGGCCAGTTCTCAAAAGCTCAGGCTTATCTAGATAAAGTGAAACAGGTCTGCAAGAAGTTTTCCAGTCCCTACAAGATTGAGAATCCTGCTCTTGACTGTGAGGAGGGGTGGGCCCGATTAAAGTGTACCAAGAACCAAAATGAGAGAGTGAAGATGTGTTTCCAGAAGGCTCTGGAAAAGGACCCAAAGAACCCAGAATTCACCTCTGGATGGGCCATTGCGAACTTCCGTCTGGATGACTGGCCAGCAAGGAATGACTATAGTGACTCTCTGAAGCAAGCCATTAATCTGTCTCCTTACAACACTTATCTTAAAGTCCTCTTGGCACTGAAGCTTGGTACAGTGCATAAAAACCAAGCAAAGGCGCTGGTTGAAGAAGCCTTAAAGAAAGACCCAAGTGCAATAGATACACTGCTCAGTGCAGCCAGGTTTTATTACAAGGTATATGACACAGACAGAGCTATAGAGTTGCTTAGAAAGGCTTTGGAATCCCTGCCAAACAATGCTTATGTGCATTATCATATTGGGTGCTGTTATAGGTCAAAAGTCCTTCAAATGTGGAACAGAAGGGAAATGACATTTAATGGGGATAGGAAGAAGTTTGAGGAACTAATACAACTAGCACTGAACCACTTACGGAAAGCAGAGGAAATCAAGGAGATGATCGAAAATTCCTGTAGCTTCCTTGCTGATCTTTATACCATAGCAAAGCAGTATGAAGAAGCCGATTACTACTTCCAGAAAGAATTGAGCAAGGACCTCCCTCCTGGCCCTAAACAGTTACTTCACCTTCATTATGGTAGCTTTCAGTTTTTTGAAATGAAGCGTGAAGACAAGGCTATCTACCATTATATGGAGGGTGTGAAAATAAAGATGAAAACAAAGCAAAAAGAAAAGATGAGAGAGAGACTTCAAACAATTGCCCTAAGGCAGCTTCGTGAAGATGAATCCAATTCTGAAGCCTTGAGCATCTTGGCATTTCTTCAGGAGTATGAAGAAGGTCAGTAAGCTGATAAAGACTCTGAGAAGGAAGTGGACTTTGCAAACTAGGTCCCTTCAGCATCTTTGGATGAAGCAAGTGCTGAATATTAGTGATGTCATACCCAGCTTACTGCTGGAAGAAAAATGAAAACCCTTACCAAGCTGCCATTCAAAACACTTAACTACTTCCTGGACCAAGCATGGGCTATCATACTGACTATATAGTATTTGTCAGGATTTTGGGGAACTCTGCTATCAGATTCTAGCCCCTGACTTGCTGGATTGTGGGGTGGTCTGAGAGCGGGACCAGATGAGGGGATAGATGCAGAATCTTG
Source organism: Mus minutoides (assembly GCA_902729485.2). NCBI lineage: Eukaryota > Metazoa > Chordata > Mammalia > Rodentia > Muridae > Mus > Mus minutoides. The sequence goes on from LR751141.1 coordinate 39,913, forward strand.
GCAAACATCCTAGAGCTTTTTCAATTTTTTGGTAAAAATGGTTTCACAGTAGCAATTCTTTAATCACCCCCTCCCAACCCCCAGGGAAGCTTGTCTTGGGCTTGTTTCAGTACTTGTGTAAAGCAGCCAAATTCCTCACATGGGTGAGTGTTCCATCCTTGAATTATTTTAGATATTGCACAGCCTTGTTCTTCATAGATAATAGTGTCCATCAAAAAGCTGAAAAGCCAGGGACTGTGGCTCAGGACTGTAATCCTAGCACTTGGAAACTGCGACAGGAGGATTACAGTGAACTTGAGGTCAACCTGAGCATGATCTGGAAGGGGTGGTGGGAGGTGAGAATTATACATGTAAATATTTAATAGTTATATACATTAACTTGTTAGATTGGGTGAGTATATGTCTATATAACCACTACTATCACACATGTATAAAAACACAGAAGGGAGTGATTTTGCTTTATTGAATAACTTTAAGACTTACCAAATAATGTTCAATATTAATCCAGCTTAAAATAGAAATTCAATAGTGAGTCCCAGGTCTAAAAACAAACAACAAAAGCTTTGGGACCAAGTCACTCTCCAATTTACCAGCCAGTTCTCAATCTACTGTGTCCCACACACATGAGTGCAACTGTTCCATTAGCTCAGATGGCAGCAGGATTCCAAAAACTGAGAACAGGGTAAGTCAGAAGGGGCATGTGCAAACCAATAGATTCAGGCAGCCACAACACCAGACTTCCAGCAGTCCCATGGGAAGATGTCTCCCTAATCTGCCCTCCTAGGAGTATGTAGTTAAATGAAAAGAGGGATTCTGTCTACCAGCATGATGATTCATATAAACATTCATTTCAATGTGGAAACCTCAGTGGGGACAAAGGGATTGCTGATTTATACTCAATGATTATTGTTAGCATCAAGCCCCACTTAACCAGGTGACACTTGACCTGTGTTGCCAGGACAACGACCTTCAATCCTACAGTCCACTTGGGCCAGACCCCACCCTCAATCGGGTGATGTCATTTTCAGTATAAATTAGGAAGACACCCTCTCCTCTCTCTCTCTTTCTTCTCTCTCTTCTCCCCCCTGCCCCCCCCCCGTCTCTTTCTCCTCTTCTCTGCCCCCTCCCCCACCCGCTCAATAAAACTCTTCCACGTGGAACCACCCTGGCCTGTTTGCTGTTTGGTTAATTCCACCTAAAACATATACAGATATTAGCAATTATAAACTCATGAGGAAAAAGTTTATAGTCACTGTTAGGAAGATTTCCCTGTCAAAAGAATAGTTTATTCAGAAATGCTATAATGAACCTATATTGCAGATGCCAGGAAGGCAGTGGCCTAGAAGGATAACTTGGACTCATGCTTGGGTCAAGGGACTTACTTAGCAAATGTCATGGGTACTGGAGTTGAGTTGTTTTATTCCATGTGAAATGTGACAAACCAAGAGATATAAATAATTATTTTAACTCTGAAAAAAAAATACCTACAGAAACACCACAAACTTGTTCATTGTCAATTCCTAGGTAGATATTGAAGGGCCTAAATGTTAAGGTTGGTGTGAATCAACAGAGTCAAGTGGCCCAGTATGAGACTGTCAGCCACACTCTGGGATACAGAAATGTTTCTCTACTGGGATCAGCTTGTCTTTATGTATATATGGACATTTTTTTCAGCAATTAAAATGTCCTGGATTCATAGGTTGTTAAAACTGCACATTCTAACAGCTGTAACAGTACTTCATAATATTTTAAAAATAAAAATGTTTTATATGCATTAATTCCATCTATATTCACCATTTGAATTTTGATGTAACATTTAGCTATGCTCTGGTTCACCTGAACTTTCCTGTACCTTCCTTTTTTAGACTCAAGTACTAATAATAAAGAGTAGCATTACCTGTCTGTTCTTTTTATATAAGATGTCTGATATCATGCGTCTGGTGCACAGGGACACATTCTGTCTTGACTTCAGTCCTAGTTTGCTTTCTTGTTGTTCTGATGAAACACAGACCATGCAACTTGAGAAGTAAAGGATTTATTTCAGTTACAAATTACAATCCATTGCTGAGGGAACCCGAGGCAAGAATTCCAGGCAGGAACCAGTCTGAGGTGACAGAATGATGTTAGGGCATAGCTTGACCACATCTTTCAGATACTGGCATTTCCCTCCCTAAGAATAGATGAGGATGTAACAAATTTATGAAAGGGACATGGAAACATCCCCAGGTGACATTTTTTTTCAAGAAGGGAATCCAGAGTTCCAGGCAAAAGGACACAGAAATGATGTCAGTCTTTGCTGCAGACTCTCTTAGGACCCTTGTCTACATGGCATGGGTTCTCTGGAAGCAAAGTGGGCAAGGATTCGGCGAGTGACAAACAGACCCACACGAGAGAGTATGAATCTGAGTGTAATATCACAAAGTGAACACCAGCCTTATATGATACAGAAAACAAAGGAGTAGAATGTCACAGTAGGTAAAGTACATTGAAGTTACCTGACACATAACAAAGGAATGACTTCAAAAGGACTTACAGGAACCAGGTACATTTTACAATAAATAAAAAACAGCTCTGCCTAGGATCAGCTAATGACAAGTAAAGAATTCACACCCTAGTCACAATTTGTGCTACTACTTTGAGCCTTGTGAGAGCTACAGCCAGGGTGTTCTGCTCTAGTGGACCTTCTCATGAATAATGTATTACCACAACCCCCTTATCTCATAGGCCAGGTAGATTCTAAAGAAGAGGAATTTACCAACTGGCTTCTAATATGCAATGTAGTCTGCCATACTTGGCTGTAGAAGATTCTAAGCATATACTTTGTTAAGCTTGCCCTGAGGTTTCTAATCCTTTTTTTTTTCTCTTTATTAGATATTTTCTTCATTTACATTTCACATGTTATCCAGAAATTTTCCCTTACCCTCCCGCGTCCCCGCCCTGCTCCCCTACCCACCCCCTCCCACGTAATGGCCCTGGCATTCCCCTGTTCTGGGGCTTATAGAGTCTGTATGACCAAAGGGCCTCTCCTCCCAATGATGGCCAACTG